>JAXIVJ010000724.1:0-187686 GCA_036785665.1 Chirona hameri | reverse complement strand
CCCCTCCGACCAGTGATGGCGCCCCTCTGGCAAGTGAAGGCGCCCCTTCGACCATTGAAGGCGCCCGCCCCTCTGGCAAGTAATCATGCGCCCCTCTGGCATGATTATTTTCACTTCAACCAGGCAATGTGATATTTTGCCCCACTAACTTTTATTTTGAAGTGAAGGGCGGGTGGAATATATTTTGAATATATTTTGATATTTTGCCCCACTAACTTTTATTGTGAAGTGAAGGGCGGGTGGAATTTCTTCAAATGGTCCAACAACTTCCCGCTTGGCCCCACCAACTTTTGTCAGATTTGAACGGTCCCTGGCTTTAAAATGATTATTTTCACTTCAAGCATGGAAAATAAACAGGCAATGTGATAGTTTGCCACACTAACTTTTATCTGAAAACATCCACCCTTATTTCCACCCATGTTTTCTGGGTGTGCGTCTGAGCCTCTTCGACCAGTGACGGCGCCCCTCCGACCAGTGATGGCGCCCCTCTGGCAAGTGAAGGCGCCCCTTCGACCATTGAAGGCGCCCGCCCCTCTGGCAAGTAATCATGCGCCCCTCTGGCATAATTATTTTCACTTCAACCAGGCAATGTGATATTTTGCCCCACTAACTTTTATTTTGAAGTGAAGGGCGGGTGGAATATATTTTGAATATATTTTGATATTTTGCCCCACTAACTTTTATTGTGAAGTGAAGGGCGGGTGGAATTTCTTCAAATGGAATTTCTTCAAATGGTTCAAACAACTTCCCGCTTGGCCCCACCAACTTTTGTCAGATTTGAACGGTCCCTGGCTTTAAAATGATTATTTTCACTTCAAGCATGGAAAATAAACAGGCAATGTGATAGTTTGCCACACTAACTTTTATCTGAAAACATCCACCCTTATTTCCACCCATGTTTTCTGGGTGTGCGTCTGAGCCTCTTCGACCAGTGACGGCGCCCCTCCGACCAGTGATGGCGCCCCTCTGGCAAGTGAAGGCGCCCCTTCGACCATTGAAGGCGCCCGCCCCTCTGGCAAGTAATCATGCGCCCCTCTGGCATGATTATTTTCACTTCAACCAGGCAATGTGATATTTTGCCCCACTAACTTTTATTTTGAAGTGAAGGGCGGGTGGAATATATTTTGAATATATTTTGATATTTTGCCCCACTAACTTTTATTGTGAAGTGAAGGGCGGGTGGAATTTCTTCAAATGGTCCAACAACTTCCCGCTTGGCCCCACCAACTTTTGTCAGATTTGAACGGTCCCTGGCTTTAAAATGATTATTTTCACTTCAAGCATGGAAAATAAACAGGCAATGTGATAGTTTGCCACACTAACTTTTATCTGAAAACATCCACCCTTATTTCCACCCATGTTTTCTGGGTGTGCGTCTGAGCCTCTTCGACCAGTGACGGCGCCCCTCCGACCAGTGATGGCGCCCCTCTGGCAAGTGAAGGCGCCCCTTCGACCATTGAAGGCGCCCGCCCCTCTGGCAAGTAATCATGCGCCCCTCTGGCATGATTATTTTCACTTCAACCAGGCAATGTGATATTTTGCCCCACTAACTTTTATTTTGAAGTGAAGGGCGGGTGGAATATATTTTGAATATATTTTGATATTTTGCCCCACTAACTTTTATTGTGAAGTGAAGGGCGGGTGGAATTTCTTCAAATGGTCCAACAACTTCCCGCTTGGCCCCACCAACTTTTGTCAGATTTGAACGGTCCCTGGCTTTAAAATGATTATTTTCACTTCAAGCATGGAAAATAAACAGGCAATGTGATAGTTTGCCACACTAACTTTTATCTGAAAACATCCACCCTTATTTCCACCCATGTTTTCTGGGTGTGCGTCTGAGCCTCTTCGACCAGTGACGGCGCCCCTCCGACCAGTGATGGCGCCCCTCTGGCAAGTGAAGGCGCCCCTTCGACCATTGAAGGCGCCCTGGCAAGTAATCATGCGCCCCTCTGGCATGATTATTTTCACTTCAACCAGGCAATGTGATATTTTGCCCCACTAACTTTTATTTTGAAGTGAAGGGCGGGTGGAATATATTTTGAATATATTTTGATATTTGGCCCCACTAACTTTTATTGTGAAGTGAAGGGCGGGTGGAATTTCTTCAAATGGTCCAACAACTTCCCGCTTGGCCCCACCAACTTTTGTCAGATTTGAACGGTCCCTGGCTTTAAAATGATTATTTTCACTTCAAGCATGGAAAATAAACAGGCAATGTGATAGTTTGCCACACTAACTTTTATCTGAAAACATCCACCCTTATTTCCACCCATGTTTTCTGGGTGTGCGTCTGAGCCTCTTCGACCAGTGACGGCGCCCCTCCGACCAGTGATGGCGCCCCTCTGGCAAGTGAAGGCGCCCCTTCGACCATTGAAGGCGCCCTGGCAAGTAATCATGCGCCCCTCTGGCATGATTATTTTCACTTCAACCAGGCAATGTGATATTTTGCCCCACTAACTTTTATTTTGAAGTGAAGGGCGGGTGGAATATATTTTGAATATATTTTGATATTTTGCCCCACTAACTTTTATTGTGAAGTGAAGGGCGGGTGGAATTTCTTCAAATGGTCCAACAACTTCCCGCTTGGCCCCACCAACTTTTGTCAGATTTGAACGGTCCCTGGCTTTAAAATGATTATTTTCACTTCAAGCATGGAAAATAAACAGGCAATGTGATAGTTTGCCACACTAACTTTTATCTGAAAACATCCACCCTTATTTCCACCCATGTTTTCTGGGTGTGCGTCTGAGCCTCTTCGACCAGTGACGGCGCCCCTCCGACCAGTGATGGCGCCCCTCTGGCAAGTGAAGGCGCCCCTTCGACCATTGAAGGCGCCCTGGCAAGTAATCATGCGCCCCTCTGGCATGATTATTTTCACTTCAACCAGGCAATGTGATATTTTGCCCCACTAACTTTTATTTTGAAGTGAAGGGCGGGTGGAATATATTTTGAATATATTTTGATATTTTGCCCCACTAACTTTTATTGTGAAGTGAAGGGCGGGTGGAATTTCTTCAAATGGTCCAACAACTTCCCGCTTGGCCCCACCAACTTTTGTCAGATTTGAACGGTCCCTGGCTTTAAAATGATTATTTTCACTTCAAGCATGGAAAATAAACAGGCAATGTGATAGTTTGCCACACTAACTTTTATCTGAAAACATCCACCCTTATTTCCACCCATGTTTTCTGGGTGTGCGTCTGAGCCTCTTCGACCAGTGACGGCGCCCCTCCGACCAGTGATGGCGCCCCTCTGGCAAGTGAAGGCGCCCCTTCGACCATTGAAGGCGCCCGCCCCTCTGGCAAGTAATCATGCGCCCCTCTGGCATGATTATTTTCACTTCAACCAGGCAATGTGATATTTTGCCCCACTAACTTTTATTTTGAAGTGAAGGGCGGGTGGAATATATTTTGAATATATTTTGATATTTTGCCCCACTAACTTTTATTGTGAAGTGAAGGGCGGGTGGAATTTCTTCAAATGGTCCAACAACTTCCCGCTTGGCCCCACCAACTTTTGTCAGATTTGAACGGTCCCTGGCTTTAAAATTATTATTTTCACTTCAAGCATGGAAAATAAACAGGCAATGTGATAGTTTGCCACACTAACTTTTATCTGAAAACATCCACCCTTATTTCCACCCATGTTTTCTGGGTGTGCGTCTGAGCCTCTTCGACCAGTGACGGCGCCCCTCCGACCAGTGATGGCGCCCCTCTGGCAAGTGAAGGCGCCCCTTCGACCATTGAAGGCGCCCGCCCCTCTGGCAAGTAATCATGCGCCCCTCTGGCATGATTATTTTCACTTCAACCAGGCAATGTGATATTTTGCCACACTAACTTTTATTTTGAAGTGAAGGGCGGGTGGAATATATTTTGAATATATTTTGATATTTTGTCCCACTAACTTTTATTGTGAAGTGAAGGGCGGGTGGAATTTCTTCAAATGGTCCAACAACTTCCCGCTTGGCCCCACCAACTTTTGTCAGATTTGAACGGTCCCTGGCTTTAAAATGATTATTTTCACTTCAAGCATGGAAAATAAACAGGCAATGTGATAGTTTGCCACACTTACTTTTATCTGAAAACATCCACCCTTATTTCCACCCATGTTTTCTGGGTGTGCGTCTGAGCCTCTTCGACCAGTGACGGCGCCCCTCCGACCAGTGATGGCGCCCCTCTGGCAAGTGAAGGCGCCCCTTCGACCATTGAAGGCGCCCTGGCAAGTAATCATGCGCCCCTCTGGCATGATTATTTTCACTTCAACCAGGCAATGTGATATTTTGCCCCACTAACTTTTATTTTGAAGTGAAGGGCGGGTGGAATATATTTTGAATATATTTTGATATTTTGCCCCACTAACTTTTATTGTGAAGTGAAGGGCGGGTGGAATTTCTTCAAATGGTCCAACAACTTCCCGCTTGGCCCCACCAACTTTTGTCAGATTTGAACGGTCCCTGGCTTTAAAATGATTATTTTCACTTCAAGCATGGAAAATAAACAGGCAATGTGATAGTTTGCCACACTAACTTTTATCTGAAATTATCCACCCTTATTTCCACCCATGTTTTCTGGGTGTGCGTCTGAGCCTCTTCGACCAGTGACGGCGCCCCTCCGACCAGTGATGGCGCCCCTCTGGCAAGTGAAGGCGCCCCTTCGACCATTGAAGGCGCCCTGGCAAGTAATCATGCGCCCCTCTGGCATGATTATTTTCACTTCAACCAGGCAATGTGATATTTTGCCCCACTAACTTTTATTTTGAAGTGAAGGGCGGGTGGAATATATTTTGAATATATTTTGATATTTTGCCCCACTAACTTTTATTGTGAAGTGAAGGGCGGGTGGAATTTCTTCAAATGGTCCAACAACTTCCCGCTTGGCCCCACCAACTTTTGTCAGATTTGAACGGTCCCTGGCTTTAAAATGATTATTTTCACTTCAAGCATGGAAAATAAACAGGCAATGTGATAGTTTGCCACACTAACTTTTATCTGAAAACATCCACCCTTATTTCCACACATGTTTTCTGGGTGTGCGTCTGAGCCTCTTCGACCAGTGACGGCGCCCCTCCGACCAGTGATGGCGCCCCTCTGGCAAGTGAAGGCGCCCCTTCGACCATTGAAGGCGCCCGCCCCTCTGGCAAGTAATCATGCGCCCCTCTGGCATAATTATTTTCACTTCAACCAGGCAATGTGATATTTTGCCCCACTAACTTTTATTTTGAAGTGAAGGGCGGGTGGAATATATTTTGAATATATTTTGATATTTTGCCCCACTAACTTTTATTGTGAAGTGAAGGGCGGGTGGAATTTCTTCAAATGGTCCAACAACTTCCCGCTTGGCCCCACCAACTTTTGTCAGATTTGAACGGTCCCTGGCTTTAAAATGATTATTTTCACTTCAAGCATGGAAAATAAACAGGCAATGTGATAGTTTGCCACACTAACTTTTATCTGAAAACATCCACCCTTATTTCCACCCATGTTTTCTGGGTGTGCGTCTGAGCCTCTTCGACCAGTGACGGCGCCCCTCCGACCAGTGATGGCGCCCCTCTGGCAAGTGAAGGCGCCCCTTCGACCATTGAAGGCGCCCGCCCCTCTGGCAAGTAATCATGCGCCCCTCTGGCATGATTATTTTCACTTCAACCAGGCAATGTGATATTTTGCCCCACTAACTTTTATTTTGAAGTGAAGGGCGGGTGGAATATATTTTGAATATATTTTGATATTTTGCCCCACTAACTTTTATTGTGAAGTGAAGGGCGGGTGGAATTTCTTCAAATGGTCCAACAACTTCCCGCTTGGCCCCACCAACTTTTGTCAGATTTGAACGGTCCCTGGCTTTAAAATGATTATTTTCACTTCAAGCATGGAAAATAAACAGGCAATGTGATAGTTTGCCACACTAACTTTTATCTGAAAACATCCACCCTTATTTCCACCCATGTTTTCTGGGTGTGCGTCTGAGCCTCTTCGACCAGTGACGGCGCCCCTCCGACCAGTGATGGCGCCCCTCTGGCAAGTGAAGGCGCCCCTTCGACCATTGAAGGCGCCCGCCCCTCTGGCAAGTAATCATGCGCCCCTCTGGCATGATTATTTTCACTTCAACCAGGCAATGTGATATTTTGCCACACTAACTTTTATTTTGAAGTGAAGGGCGGGTGGAATATATTTTGAATATATTTTGATATTTTGTCCCACTAACTTTTATTGTGAAGTGAAGGGCGGGTGGAATTTCTTCAAATGGTCCAACAACTTCCCGCTTGGCCCCACCAACTTTTGTCAGATTTGAACGGTCCCTGGCTTTAAAATGATTATTTTCACTTCAAGCATGGAAAATAAACAGGCAATGTGATAGTTTGCCACACTAACTTTTATCTGAAAACATCCACCCTTATTTCCACCCATGTTTTCTGGGTGTGCGTCTGAGCCTCTTCGACCAGTGACGGCGCCCCTCCGACCAGTGATGGCGCCCCTCTGGCAAGTGAAGGCGCCCCTTCGACCATTGAAGGCGCCCTGGCAAGTAATCATGCGCCCCTCTGGCATGATTATTTTCACTTCAACCAGGCAATGTGATATTTTGCCCCACTAACTTTTATTTTGAAGTGAAGGGCGGGTGGAATATATTTTGAATATATTTTGATATTTTGCCCCACTAACTTTTATTGTGAAGTGAAGGGCGGGTGGAATTTCTTCAAATGGTCCAACAACTTCCCGCTTGGCCCCACCAACTTTTGTCAGATTTGAATATATTTCCCTGGCTTTAAAATGATTATTTTCACTTCAAGCATGGAAAATAAACAGGCAATGTGATAGTTTGCCACACTAACTTTTATCTGAAAACATCCACCCTTATTTCCACCCATGTTTTCTGGGTGTGCGTCTGAGCCTCTTCGACCAGTGACGGCGCCCCTCCGACCAGTGATGGCGCCCCTCTGGCAAGTGAAGGCGCCCCTTCGACCATTGAAGGCGCCCGCCCCTCTGGCAAGTAATCATGCGCCCCTCTGGCATGATTATTTTCACTTCAACCAGGCAATGTGATATTTTGCCCCACTAACTTTTATTTTGAAGTGAAGGGCGGGTGGAATATATTTTGAATATATTTTGATATTTTGCCCCACTAACTTTTATTGTGAAGTGAAGGGCGGGTGGAATTTCTTCAAATGGTCCAACAACTTCCCGCTTGGCCCCACCAACTTTTGTCAGATTTGAACGGTCCCTGGCTTTAAAATGATTATTTTCACTTCAAGCATGGAAAATAAACAGGCAATGTGATAGTTTGCCACACTAACTTTTATCTGAAAACATCCACCCTTATTTCCACCCATGTTTTCTGGGTGTGCGTCTGAGCCTCTTCGACCAGTGACGGCGCCCCTCCGACCAGTGATGGCGCCCCTCTGGCAAGTGAAGGCGCCCCTTCGACCATTGAAGGCGCCCTGGCAAGTAATCATGCGCCCCTCTGGCATGATTATTTTCACTTCAACCAGGCAATGTGATATTTTGCCCCACTAACTTTTATTTTGAAGTGAAGGGCGGGTGGAATATATTTTGAATATATTTTGATATTTTGCCCCACTAACTTTTATTGTGAAGTGAAGGGCGGGTGGAATTTCTTCAAATGGTCCAACAACTTCCCGCTTGGCCCCACCAACTTTTGTCAGATTTGAACGGTCCCTGGCTTTAAAATTTATATTTTTACTTCAAGCATGGAAAATAAACAGGCAATGTGATAGTTTGCCACACTAACTTTTATCTGAAAACATCCACCCTTATTTCCACCCATGTTTTCTGGGTGTGCGTCTGAGCCTCTTCGACCAGTGACGGCGCCCCTCCGACCAGTGATGGCGCCCCTCTGGCAAGTGAAGGCGCCCCTTCGACCATTGAAGGCGCCCGCCCCTCTGGCAAGTAATCATGCGCCCCTCTGGCATGATTATTTTCACTTCAACCAGGCAATGTGATATTTTGCCCCACTAACTTTTATTTTGAAGTGAAGGGCGGGTGGAATATATTTTGAATATATTTTGATATTTTGCCCCACTAACTTTTATTGTGAAAAGAAGGGCGGGTGGAATTTCTTCAAATGGTCCAACAACTTCCCGCTTGGCCCCACCAACTTTTGTCAGATTTGAACGGTCCCTGGCTTTAAAATGATTATTTTCACTTCAAGCATGGAAAATAAACAGGCAATGTGATAGTTTGCCACACTAACTTTTATCTGAAAACATCCACCCTTATTTCCACCCATGTTTTCTGGGTGTGCGTCTGAGCCTCTTCGACCAGTGACGGCGCCCCTCCGACCAGTGATGGCGCCCCTCTGGCAAGTGAAGGCGCCCCTTCGACCATTGAAGGCGCCCGCCCCTCTGGCAAGTAATCATGCGCCCCTCTGGCATGATTATTTTCACTTCAACCAGGCAATGTGATATTTTGCCACACTAACTTTTATTTTGAAGTGAAGGGCGGGTGGAATATATTTTGAATATATTTTGATATTTTGTCCCACTAACTTTTATTGTGAAGTGAAGGGCGGGTGGAATTTCTTCAAATGGTCCAACAACTTCCCGCTTGGCCCCACCAACTTTTGTCAGATTTGAACGGTCCCTGGCTTTAAAATGATTATTTTCACTTCAAGCATGGAAAATAAACAGGCAATGTGATAGTTTGCCACACTTACTTTTATCTGAAAACATCCACCCTTATTTCCACCCATGTTTTCTGGGTGTGCGTCTGAGCCTCTTCGACCAGTGACGGCGCCCCTCCGACCAGTGATGGCGCCCCTCTGGCAAGTGAAGGCGCCCCTTCGACCATTGAAGGCGCCCTGGCAAGTAATCATGCGCCCCTCTGGCATGATTATTTTCACTTCAACCAGGCAATGTGATATTTTGCCCCACTAACTTTTATTTTGAAGTGAAGGGCGGGTGGAATATATTTTGAATATATTTTGATATTTTGCCCCACTAACTTTTATTGTGAAGTGAAGGGCGGGTGGAATTTCTTCAAATGGTCCAACAACTTCCCGCTTGGCCCCACCAACTTTTGTCAGATTTGAACGGTCCCTGGCTTTAAAATGATTATTTTCACTTCAAGCATGGAAAATAAACAGGCAATGTGATAGTTTGCCACACTAACTTTTATCTGAAAACATCCACCCTTATTTCCACCCATGTTTTCTGGGTGTGCGTCTGAGCCTCTTCGACCAGTGACGGCGCCCCTCCGACCAGTGATGGCGCCCCTCTGGCAAGTGAAGGCGCCCCTTCGACCATTGAAGGCGCCCTGGCAAGTAATCATGCGCCCCTCTGGCATGATTATTTTCACTTCAACCAGGCAATGTGATATTTTGCCCCACTAACTTTTATTTTGAAGTGAAGGGCGGGTGGAATATATTTTGAATATATTTTGATATTTTGCCCCACTAACTTTTATTGTGAAGTGAAGGGCGGGTGGAATTTCTTCAAATGGTCCAACAACTTCCCGCTTGGCCCCACCAACTTTTGTCAGATTTGAACGGTCCCTGGCTTTAAAATGATTATTTTCACTTCAAGCATGGAAAATAAACAGGCAATGTGATAGTTTGCCACACTAACTTTTATCTGAAAACATCCACCCTTATTTCCACACATGTTTTCTGGGTGTGCGTCTGAGCCTCTTCGACCAGTGACGGCGCCCCTCCGACCAGTGATGGCGCCCCTCTGGCAAGTGAAGGCGCCCCTTCGACCATTGAAGGCGCCCGCCCCTCTGGCAAGTAATCATGCGCCCCTCTGGCATAATTATTTTCACTTCAACCAGGCAATGTGATATTTTGCCCCACTAACTTTTATTTTGAAGTGAAGGGCGGGTGGAATATATTTTGAATATATTTTGATATTTTGCCCCACTAACTTTTATTGTGAAGTGAAGGGCGGGTGGAATTTCTTCAAATGGTCCAACAACTTCCCGCTTGGCCCCACCAACTTTTGTCAGATTTGAACGGTCCCTGGCTTTAAAATGATTATTTTCACTTCAAGCATGGAAAATAAACAGGCAATGTGATAGTTTGCCACACTAACTTTTATCTGAAAACATCCACCCTTATTTCCACCCATGTTTTCTGGGTGTGCGTCTGAGCCTCTTCGACCAGTGACGGCGCCCCTCCGACCAGTGATGGCGCCCCTCTGGCAAGTGAAGGCGCCCCTTCGACCATTGAAGGCGCCCGCCCCTCTGGCAAGTAATCATGCGCCCCTCTGGCATGATTATTTTCACTTCAACCAGGCAATGTGATATTTTGCCCCACTAACTTTTATTTTGAAGTGAAGGGCGGGTGGAATATATTTTGAATATATTTTGATATTTTGCCCCACTAACTTTTATTGTGAAGTGAAGGGCGGGTGGAATTTCTTCAAATGGTCCAACAACTTCCCGCTTGGCCCCACCAACTTTTGTCAGATTTGAACGGTCCCTGGCTTTAAAATGATTATTTTCACTTCAAGCATGGAAAATAAACAGGCAATGTGATAGTTTGCCACACTAACTTTTATCTGAAAACATCCACCCTTATTTCCACCCATGTTTTCTGGGTGTGCGTCTGAGCCTCTTCGACCAGTGACGGCGCCCCTCCGACCAGTGATGGCGCCCCTCTGGCAAGTGAAGGCGCCCCTTCGACCATTGAAGGCGCCCGCCCCTCTGGCAAGTAATCATGCGCCCCTCTGGCATGATTATTTTCACTTCAACCAGGCAATGTGATATTTTGCCACACTAACTTTTATTTTGAAGTGAAGGGCGGGTGGAATATATTTTGAATATATTTTGATATTTTGTCCCACTAACTTTTATTGTGAAGTGAAGGGCGGGTGGAATTTCTTCAAATGGTCCAACAACTTCCCGCTTGGCCCCACCAACTTTTGTCAGATTTGAACGGTCCCTGGCTTTAAAATGATTATTTTCACTTCAAGCATGGAAAATAAACAGGCAATGTGATAGTTTGCCACACTAACTTTTATCTGAAAACATCCACCCTTATTTCCACCCATGTTTTCTGGGTGTGCGTCTGAGCCTCTTCGACCAGTGACGGCGCCCCTCCGACCAGTGATGGCGCCCCTCTGGCAAGTGAAGGCGCCCCTTCGACCATTGAAGGCGCCCTGGCAAGTAATCATGCGCCCCTCTGGCATGATTATTTTCACTTCAACCAGGCAATGTGATATTTTGCCCCACTAACTTTTATTTTGAAGTGAAGGGCGGGTGGAATATATTTTGAATATATTTTGATATTTTGCCCCACTAACTTTTATTGTGAAGTGAAGGGCGGGTGGAATTTCTTCAAATGGTCCAACAACTTCCCGCTTGGCCCCACCAACTTTTGTCAGATTTGAACGGTCCCTGGCTTTAAAATGATTATTTTCACTTCAAGCATGGAAAATAAACAGGCAATGTGATAGTTTGCCACACTAACTTTTATCTGAAAACATCCACCCTTATTTCCACCCATGTTTTCTGGGTGTGCGTCTGAGCCTCTTCGACCAGTGACGGCGCCCCTCCGACCAGTGATGGCGCCCCTCTGGCAAGTGAAGGCGCCCCTTCGACCATTGAAGGCGCCCGCCCCTCTGGCAAGTAATCATGCGCCCCTCTGGCATGATTATTTTCACTTCAACCAGGCAATGTGATATTTTGCCCCACTAACTTTTATTTTGAAGTGAAGGGCGGGTGGAATATATTTTGAATATATTTTGATATTTTGCCCCACTAACTTTTATTGTGAAGTGAAGGGCGGGTGGAATTTCTTCAAATGGTCCAACAACTTCCCGCTTGGCCCCACCAACTTTTGTCAGATTTGAACGGTCCCTGGCTTTAAAATGATTATTTTCACTTCAAGCATGGAAAATAAACAGGCAATGTGATAGTTTGCCACACTAACTTTTATCTGAAAACATCCACCCTTATTTCCACCCATGTTTTCTGGGTGTGCGTCTGAGCCTCTTCGACCAGTGACGGCGCCCCTCCGACCAGTGATGGCGCCCCTCTGGCAAGTGAAGGCGCCCCTTCGACCATTGAAGGCGCCCTGGCAAGTAATCATGCGCCCCTCTGGCATGATTATTTTCACTTCAACCAGGCAATGTGATATTTTGCCCCACTAACTTTTATTTTGAAGTGAAGGGCGGGTGGAATATATTTTGAATATATTTTGATATTTTGCCCCACTAACTTTTATTGTGAAGTGAAGGGCGGGTGGAATTTCTTCAAATGGTCCAACAACTTCCCGCTTGGCCCCACCAACTTTTGTCAGATTTGAACGGTCCCTGGCTTTAAAATGATTATTTTCACTTCAAGCATGGAAAATAAACAGGCAATGTGATAGTTTGCCACACTAACTTTTATCTGAAAACATCCACCCTTATTTCCACCCATGTTTTCTGGGTGTGCGTCTGAGCCTCTTCGACCAGTGACGGCGCCCCTCCGACCAGTGATGGCGCCCCTCTGGCAAGTGAAGGCGCCCCTTCGACCATTGAAGGCGCCCGCCCCTCTGGCAAGTAATCATGCGCCCCTCTGGCATGATTATTTTCACTTCAACCAGGCAATGTGATATTTTGCCCCACTAACTTTTATTTTGAAGTGAAGGGCGGGTGGAATATATTTTGAATATATTTTGATATTTTGCCCCACTAACTTTTATTGTGAAAAGAAGGGCGGGTGGAATTTCTTCAAATGGTCCAACAACTTCCCGCTTGGCCCCACCAACTTTTGTCAGATTTGAACGGTCCCTGGCTTTAAAATGATTATTTTCACTTCAAGCATGGAAAATAAACAGGCAATGTGATAGTTTGCCACACTAACTTTTATCTGAAAACATCCACCCTTATTTCCACCCATGTTTTCTGGGTGTGCGTCTGAGCCTCTTCGACCAGTGACGGCGCCCCTCCGACCAGTGATGGCGCCCCTCTGGCAAGTGAAGGCGCCCCTTCGACCATTGAAGGCGCCCGCCCCTCTGGCAAGTAATCATGCGCCCCTCTGGCATGATTATTTTCACTTCAACCAGGCAATGTGATATTTTGCCCCACTAACTTATATTTTGAAGTGAAGGGCGGGTGGAATATATTTTGAATATATTTTGATATTTTGCCCCACTAACTTTTATTGTGAAGTGAAGGGCGGGTGGAATTTCTTCAAATGGTCCAACAACTTCCCGCTTGGCCCCACCAACTTTTGTCAGATTTGAACGGTCCCTGGCTTTAAAATGATTATTTTCACTTCAAGCATGGAAAATAAACAGGCAATGTGATAGTTTGCCACACTAACTTTTATCTGAAAACATCCACCCTTATTTCCACCCATGTTTTCTGGGTGTGCGTCTGAGCCTCTTCGACCAGTGACGGCGCCCCTCCGACCAGTGATGGCGCCCCTCTGGCAAGTGAAGGCGCCCCTTCGACCATTGAAGGCGCCCGCCCCTCTGGCAAGTAATCATGCGCCCCTCTGGCATGATTATTTTCACTTCAACCAGGCAATGTGATATTTTGCCCCACTAACTTTTATTTTGAAGTGAAGGGCGGGTGGAATATATTTTGAATATATTTTGATATTTTGCCCCACTAACTTTTATTGTGAAGTGAAGGGCGGGTGGAATTTCTTCAAATGGTCCAACAACTTCCCGCTTGGCCCCACCAACTTTTGTCAGATTTGAACGGTCCCTGGCTTTAAAATGATTATTTTCACTTCAAGCATGGAAAATAAACAGGCAATGTGATAGTTTGCCACACTAACTTTTATCTGAAAACATCCACCCTTATTTCCACCCATGTTTTCTGGGTGTGCGTCTGAGCCTCTTCGACCAGTGACGGCGCCCCTCCGACCAGTGATGGCGCCCCTCTGGCAAGTGAAGGCGCCCCTTCGACCATTGAAGGCGCCCGCCCCTCTGGCAAGTAATCATGCGCCCCTCTGGCATGATTATTTTCACTTCAACCAGGCAATGTGATATTTTGCCCCACTAACTTTTATTTTGAAGTGAAGGGCGGGTGGAATATATTTTGAATATATTTTGATATTTTGCCCCACTAACTTTTATTGTGAAGTGAAAGGCGGGTGGAATTTCTTCAAATGGTCCAACAACTTCCCGCTTGGCCCCACCAACTTTTGTCAGATTTGAACGGTCCCTGGCTTTAAAATGATTATTTTCACTTCAAGCATGGAAAATAAACAGGCAATGTGATAGTTTGCCACACTAACTTTTATCTGAAAACATCCACCCTTATTTCCACCCATGTTTTCTGGGTGTGCGTCTGAGCCTCTTCGACCAGTGACGGCGCCCCTCCGACCAGTGATGGCGCCCCTCTGGCAAGTGAAGGCGCCCCTTCGACCATTGAAGGCGCCCGCCCCTCTGGCAAGTAATCATGCGCCCCTCTGGCATGATTATTTTCACTTCAACCAGGCAATGTGATATTTTGCCCCACTAACTTTTATTTTGAAGTGAAGGGCGGGTGGAATATATTTTGAATATATTTTGATATTTTGCCCCACTAACTTTTATTGTGAAGTGAAGGGCGGGTGGAATTTCTTCAAATGGTCCAACAACTTCCCACTTGGCCCCACCAACTTTTGTCAGATTTGAACGGTCCCTGGCTTTAAAATGATTATTTTCACTTCAAGCATGGAAAATAAACAGGCAATGTGATAGTTTGCCACACTAACTTTTATCTGAAAACATCCACCCTTATTTCCACCCATGTTTTCTGGGTGTGCGTCTGAGCCTCTTCGACCAGTGACGGCGCCCCTCCGACCAGTGATGGCGCCCCTCTGGCAAGTGAAGGCGCCCCTTCGACCATTGAAGGCGCCCTGGCAAGTAATCATGCGCCCCTCTGGCATGATTATTTTCACTTCAACCAGGCAATGTGATATTTTGCCCCACTAACTTTTATTTTGAAGTGAAGGGCGGGTGGAATATATTTTGAATATATTTTGATATTTTGCCCCACTAACTTTTATTGTGAAGTGAAGGGCGGGTGGAATTTCTTCAAATGGTCCAACAACTTCCCGCTTGGCCCCACCAACTTTTGTCAGATTTGAACGGTCCCTGGCTTTAAAATGATTATTTTCACTTCAAGCATGGAAAATAAACAGGCAATGTGATAGTTTGCCACACTAACTTTTATCTGAAAACATCCACCCTTATTTCCACCCATGTTTTCTGGGTGTGCGTCTGAGCCTCTTCGACCAGTGACGGCGCCCCTCCGACCAGTGATGGCGCCCCTCTGGCAAGTGAAGGCGCCCCTTCGACCATTGAAGGCGCCCGCCCCTCTGGCAAGTAATCATGCGCCCCTCTGGCATGATTATTTTCACTTCAACCAGGCAATGTGATATTTTGCCCCACTAACTTTTATTTTGAAGTGAAGGGCGGGTGGAATATATTTTGAATATATTTTGATATTTTGCCCCACTAACTTTTATTGTGAAGTGAAGGGCGGGTGGAATTTCTTCAAATGGTCCAACAACTTCCCGCTTGGCCCCACCAACTTTTGTCAGATTTGAACGGTCCCTGGCTTTAAAATGATTATTTTCACTTCAAGCATGGAAAATAAACAGGCAATGTGATAGTTTGCCACACTAACTTTTATCTGAAAACATCCACCCTTATTTCCACCCATGTTTTCTGGGTGTGCGTCTGAGCCTCTTCGACCAGTGACGGCGCCCCTCCGACCAGTGATGGCGCCCCTCTGGCAAGTGAAGGCGCCCCTTCGACCATTGAAGGCGCCCGCCCCTCTGGCAAGTAATCATGCGCCCCTCTGGCATGATTATTTTCACTTCAACCAGGCAATGTGATATTTTGCCCCACTAACTTTTATTTTGAAGTGAAGGGCGGGTGGAATATATTTTGAATATATTTTGATATTTTGCCCCACTAACTTTTATTGTGAAGTGAAGGGCGGGTGGAATTTCTTCAAATGGTCCAACAACTTCCCGCTTGGCCCCACCAACTTTTGTCAGATTTGAACGGTCCCTGGCTTTAAAATGATTATTTTCACTTCAAGCATGGAAAATAAACAGGCAATGTGATAGTTTGCCACACTAACTTGGGGGCAAAATATCAAAATATATTCAAAATATATTCCACCCGCCCTTCACTTCAAAATAAAAGTTAGTGGGGCAAAATATCACATTGCCTGGTTGAAGTGAAAATAATCATGCCAGAGGGGCGCATGATTACTTGCCAGAGGGGCGGGCGCCTTCAATGGTCGAAGGGGCGCCTTCACTTGCCAGAGGGGCGCCATCACTGGTCGGAGGGGCGCCGTCACTGGTCGAAGAGGCTCAGGCCTCTTCGACCAGTGACGGCGCCCCTCCGACCAGTGATGGCGCCCCTCTGGCAAGTGAAGGCGCCCCTTCGACCATTGAAGGCGCCCGCCCCTCTGGCAAGTAATCATGCGCCCCTCTGGCATGATTATTTTCACTTCAACCAGGCAATGTGATATTTTGCCCCACTAACTTTTATTTTGAAGTGAAGGGCGGGTGGAATATATTTTGAATATATTTTGATATTTTGCCCCACTAACTTTTATTGTGAAGTGAAGGGCGGGTGGAATTTCTTCAAATGGTCCAACAACTTCCCGCTTGGCCCCACCAACTTTTGTCAGATTTGAACGGTCCCTGGCTTTAAAATGATTATTTTCACTTCAAGCATGGAAAATAAACAGGCAATGTGATAGTTTGCCACACTAACTTTTATCTGAAAACATCCACCCTTATTTCCACCCATGTTTTCTGGGTGTGCGTCTGAGCCTCTTCGACCAGTGACGGCGCCCCTCCGACCAGTGATGGCGCCCCTCTGGCAAGTGAAGGCGCCCCTTCGACCATTGAAGGCGCCCGCCCCTCTGGCAAGTAATCATGCGCCCCTCTGGCATGATTATTTTCACTTCAACCAGGCAATGTGATATTTTGCCCCACTAACTTTTATTTTGAAGTGAAGGGCGGGTGGAATATATTTTGAATATATTTTGATATTTTGCCCCACTAACTTTTATTGTGAAGTGAAGGGCGGGTGGAATTTCTTCAAATGGTCCAACAACTTCCCGCTTGGCCCCACCAACTTTTGTCAGATTTGAACGGTCCCTGGCTTTAAAATGATTATTTTCACTTCAAGCATGGAAAATAAACAGGCAATGTGATAGTTTGCCACACTAACTTTTATCTGAAAACATCCACCCTTATTTCCACCCATGTTTTCTGGGTGTGCGTTTCTCTTCGACCAGTGACGGCGCCCCTCCGACCAGTGATGGCGCCCCTCTGGCAAGTGAAGGCGCCCCTTCGACCATTGAAGGCGCCCGCCCCTCTGGCAAGTAATCATGCGCCCCTCTGGCATGATTATTTTCACTTCAACCAGGCAATGTGATATTTTGCCCCACTAACTTTTATTTTGAAGTGAAGGGCGGGTGGAATATATTTTGAATATATTTTGATATTTTGCCCCACTAACTTTTATTGTGAAGTGAAGGGCGGGTGGAATTTCTTCAAATGGTCCAACAACTTCCCGCTTGGCCCCACCAACTTTTGTCAGATTTGAACGGTCCCTGGCTTTAAAATGATTATTTTCACTTCAAGCATGGAAAATAAACAGGCAATGTGATAGTTTGCCACACTAACTTTTATCTGAAAACATCCACCCTTATTTCCACCCATGTTTTCTGGGTGTGCGTCTGAGCCTCTTCGACCAGTGACGGCGCCCCTCCGACCAGTGATGGCGCCCCTCTGGCAAGTGAAGGCGCCCCTTCGACCATTGAAGGCGCCCGCCCCTCTGGCAAGTAATCATGCGCCCCTCTGGCATGATTATTTTCACTTCAACCAGGCAATGTGATATTTTGCCCCACTAACTTTTATTTTGAAGTGAAGGGCGGGTGGAATATATTTTGAATATATTTTGATATTTTGCCCCACTAACTTTTATTGTGAAGTGAAGGGCGGGTGGAATTTCTTCAAATGGTCCAACAACTTCCCGCTTGGCCCCACCAACTTTTGTCAGATTTGAACGGTCCCTGGCTTTAAAATGATTATTTTCACTTCAAGCATGGAAAATAAACAGGCAATGTGATAGTTTGCCACACTAACTTTTATCTGAAAACATCCACCCTTATTTCCACCCATGTTTTCTGGGTGTGCGTCTGAGCCTCTTCGACCAGTGACGGCGCCCCTCCGACCAGTGATGGCGCCCCTCTGGCAAGTGAAGGCGCCCCTTCGACCATTGAAGGCGCCCGCCCCTCTGGCAAGTAATCATGCGCCCCTCTGGCATGATTATTTTCACTTGAAGTGAAGGGCGGGTGGAATTTCTTCAAATGGTCCAACAACTTCCCGCTTGGCCCCACCAACTTTTGTCAGATTTGAACGGTCCCTGGCTTTAAAATGATTATTTTCACTTCAAGCATGGAAAATAAACAGGCAATGTGATAGTTTGCCACACTAACTTTTATCTGAAAACATCCACCCTTATTTCCACCCATGTTTTCTGGGTGTGCGCCTCTTCGACCAGTGACGGCGCCCCTCCGACCAGTGATGGCGCCCCTCTGGCAAGTGAAGGCGCCCCTTCGACCATTGAAGGCGCCCGCCCCTCTGGCAAGTAATCATGCGCCCCTCTGGCATGATTATTTTCACTTCAACCAGGCAATGTGATATTTTGCCCCACTAACTTTTATTTTGAAGTGAAGGGCGGGTGGAATATATTTTGAATATATTTTGATATTTTGCCCCACTAACTTTTATTGTGAAGTGAAGGGCGGGTGGAATTTCTTCAAATGGTCCAACAACTTCCCGCTTGGCCCCACCAACTTTTGTCAGATTTGAACGGTCCCTGGCTTTAAAATGATTATTTTCACTTCAAGCATGGAAAATAAACAGGCAATGTGATAGTTTGCCACACTAACTTTTATCTGAAAACATCCACCCTTATTTCGACCCATGTTTTCTGGGTGTGCGTCTGAGCCTCTTCGACCAGTGACGGCGCCCCTCCGACCAGTGATGGCGCCCCTCTGGCAAGTGAAGGCGCCCCTTCGACCATTGAAGGCGCCCTGGCAAGTAATCATGCGCCCCTCTGGCATGATTATTTTCACTTCAACCAGGCAATGTGATATTTTGCCCCACTAACTTTTATTTTGAAGTGAAGGGCGGGTGGAATATATTTTGAATATATTTTGATATTTTGCCCCACTAACTTTTATTGTGAAGTGAAGGGCGGGTGGAATTTCTTCAAATGGTCCAACAACTTCCCGCTTGGCCCCACCAACTTTTGTCAGATTTGAACGGTCCCTGGCTTTAAAATGATTATTTTCACTTCAAGCATGGAAAATAAACAGGCAATGTGATAGTTTGCCACACTAACTTTTATCTGAAAACATCCACCCTTATTTCCACCCATGTTTTCTGGGTGTGCGTCTGAGCCTCTTCGACCAGTGACGGCGCCCCTCCGACCAGTGATGGCGCCCCTCTGGCAAGTGAAGGCGCCCCTTCGACCATTGAAGGCGCCCGCCCCTCTGGCAAGTAATCATGCGCCCCTCTGGCATGATTATTTTCACTTCAACCAGGCAATGTGATATTTTGCCCCACTAACTTTTATTTTGAAGTGAAGGGCGGGTGGAATATATTTTGAATATATTTTGATATTTTGCCCCACTAACTTTTATTGTGAAGTGAAGGGCGGGTGGAATTTCTTCAAATGGTCCAACAACTTCCCGCTTGGCCCCACCAACTTTTGTCAGATTTGAACGGTCCCTGGCTTTAAAATGATTATTTTCACTTCAAGCATGGAAAATAAACAGGCAATGTGATAGTTTGCCACACTAACTTGTATCTGAAAACATCCACCCTTATTTCCACCCATGTTTTCTGGGTGTGCGTCTGAGCCTCTTCGACCAGTGACGGCGCCCCTCCGACCAGTGATGGCGCCCCTCTGGCAAGTGAAGGCGCCCCTTCGACCATTGAAGGCGCCCGCCCCTCTGGCAAGTAATCATGCGCCCCTCTGGCATGATTATTTTCACTTCAACCAGGCAATGTGATATTTTGCCCCACTAACTTTTATTTTGAAGTGAAGGGCGGGTGGAATATATTTTGAATATATTTTGATATTTTGCCCCACTAACTTTTATTGTGAAGTGAAGGGCGGGTGGAATTTCTTCAAATGGTCCAACAACTTCCCGCTTGGCCCCACCAACTTTTGTCAGATTTGAACGGTCCCTGGCTTTAAAATTATTATTTTCACTTCAAGCATGGAAAATAAACAGGCAATGTGATAGTTTGCCACACTAACTTTTATCTGAAAACATCCACCCTTATTTCCACCCATGTTTTCTGGGTGTGCGTCTGAGCCTCTTCGACCAGTGACGGCGCCCCTCCGACCAGTGATGGCGCCCCTCTGGCAAGTGAAGGCGCCCCTTCGACCATTGAAGGCGCCCGCCCCTCTGGCAAGTAATCATGCGCCCCTCTGGCATGATTATTTTCACTTCAACCAGGCAATGTGATATTTTGCCACACTAACTTTTATTTTGAAGTGAAGGGCGGGTGGAATATATTTTGAATATATTTTGATATTTTGTCCCACTAACTTTTATTGTGAAGTGAAGGGCGGGTGGAATTTCTTCAAATGGTCCAACAACTTCCCGCTTGGCCCCACCAACTTTTGTCAGATTTGAACGGTCCCTGGCTTTAAAATGATTATTTTCACTTCAAGCATGGAAAATAAACAGGCAATGTGATAGTTTGCCACACTAACTTTTATCTGAAAACATCCACCCTTATTTCCACCCATGTTTTCTGGGTGTGCGTCTGAGCCTCTTCGACCAGTGACGGCGCCCCTCCGACCAGTGATGGCGCCCCTCTGGCAAGTGAAGGCGCCCCTTCGACCATTGAAGGCGCCCGCCCCTCTGGCAAGTAATCATGCGCCCCTCTGGCATGATTATTTTCACTTCAACCAGGCAATGTGATATTTTGCCCCACTAACTTTTATTTTGAAGTGAAGGGCGGGTGGAATATATTTTGAATATATTTTGATATTTTGCCCCACTAACTTTTATTGTGAAGTGAAGGGCGGGTGGAATTTCTTCAAATGGTCCAACAACTTCCCGCTTGGCCCCACCAACTTTTGTCAGATTTGAACGGTCCCTGGCTTTAAAATGATTATTTTCACTTCAAGCATGGAAAATAAACAGGCAATGTGATAGTTTGCCACACTAACTTTTATCTGAAAACATCCACCCTTATTTCCACCCATGTTTTCTGGGTGTGCGTCTGAGCCTCTTCGACCAGTGACGGCGCCCCTCCGACCAGTGATGGCGCCCCTCTGGCAAGTGAAGGCGCCCCTTCGACCATTGAAGGCGCCCGCCCCTCTGGCAAGTAATCATGCGCCCCTCTGGCATGATTATTTTCACTTCAACCAGGCAATGTGATATTTTGCCCCACTAACTTTTATTTTGAAGTGAAGGGCGGGTGGAATATATTTTGAATATATTTTGATATTTTGCCCCACTAACTTTTATTGTGAAGTGAAGGGCGGGTGGAATTTCTTCAAATGGTCCAACAACTTCCCGCTTGGCCCCACCAACTTTTGTCAGATTTGAACGGTCCCTGGCTTTAAAATGATTATTTTCACTTCAAGCATGGAAAATAAACAGGCAATGTGATAGTTTGCCACACTAACTTTTATCTGAAAACATCCACCCTTATTTCCACCCATGTTTTCTGGGTGTGCGTCTGAGCCTCTTCGACCAGTGACGGCGCCCCTCCGACCAGTGATGGCGCCCCTCTGGCAAGTGAAGGCGCCCCTTCGACCATTGAAGGCGCCCGCCCCTCTGGCAAGTAATCATGCGCCCCTCTGGCATGATTATTTTCACTTCAACCAGGCAATGTGATATTTTGCCCCACTAACTTTTATTTTGAAGTGAAGGGCGGGTGGAATATATTTTGAATATATTTTGATATTTTGCCCCACTAACTTTTATTGTGAAGTGAAGGGCGGGTGGAATTTCTTCAAATGGTCCAACAACTTCCCGCTTGGCCCCACCAACTTTTGTCAGATTTGAACGGTCCCTGGCTTTAAAATGATTATTTTCACTTCAAGCATGGAAAATAAACAGGCAATGTGATAGTTTGCCACACTAACTTTTATCTGAAAACATCCACCCTTATTTCCACCCATGTTTTCTGGGTGTGCGTCTGAGCCTCTTCGACCAGTGACGGCGCCCCTCCGACCAGTGATGGCGCCCCTCTGGCAAGTGAAGGCGCCCCTTCGACCATTGAAGGCGCCCTGGCAAGTAATCATGCGCCCCTCTGGCATGATTATTTTCACTTCAACCAGGCAATGTGATATTTTGCCCCACTAACTTTTATTTTGAAGTGAAGGGCGGGTGGAATATATTTTGAATATATTTTGATATTTTGCCCCACTAACTTTTATTGTGAAGTGAAGGGCGGGTGGAATTTCTTCAAATGGTCCAACAACTTCCCGCTTGGCCCCACCAACTTTTGTCAGATTTGAACGGTCCCTGGCTTTAAAATGATTATTTTCACTTCAAGCATGGAAAATAAACAGGCAATGTGATAGTTTGCCACACTAACTTTTATCTGAAAACATCCACCCTTATTTCCACCCATGTTTTCTGGGTGTGCGTCTGAGCCTCTTCGACCAGTGACGGCGCCCCTCCGACCAGTGATGGCGCCCCTCTGGCAAGTGAAGGCGCCCCTTCGACCATTGAAGGCGCCCGCCCCTCTGGCAAGTAATCATGCGCCCCTCTGGCATGATTATTTTCACTTCAACCAGGCAATGTGATATTTTGCCACACTAACTTTTATTTTGAAGTGAAGGGCGGGTGGAATATATTTTGAATATATTTTGATATTTTGCCCCACTAACTTTTATTGTGAAGTGAAGGGCGGGTGGAATTTCTTCAAATGGTCCAACAACTTCCCGCTTGGCCCCACCAACTTTTGTCAGATTTGAACGGTCCCTGGCTTTAAAATGATTATTTTCACTTCAAGCATGGAAAATAAACAGGCAATGTGATAGTTTGCCACACTAACTTTTATCTGAAAACATCCACCCTTATTTCCACCCATGTTTTCTGGGTGTGCGTCTGAGCCTCTTCGACCAGTGACGGCGCCCCTCCGACCAGTGATGGCGCCCCTCTGGCAAGTGAAGGCGCCCCTTCGACCATTGAAGGCGCCCGCCCCTCTGGCAAGTAATCATGCGCCCCTCTGGCATGATTATTTTCACTTCAACCAGGCAATGTGATATTTTGCCCCACTAACTTTTATTTTGAAGTGAAGGGCGGGTGGAATATATTTTGAATATATTTTGATATTTTGCCCCACTAACTTTTATTGTGAAGTGAAGGGCGGGTGGAATTTCTTCAAATGGTCCAACAACTTCCCGCTTGGCCCCACCAACTTTTGTCAGATTTGAACGGTCCCTGGCTTTAAAATGATTATTTTCACTTCAAGCATGGAAAATAAACAGGCAATGTGATAGTTTGCCACACTAACTTTTATCTGAAAACATCCACCCTTATTTCCACCCATGTTTTCTGGGTGTGCGTCTGAGCCTCTTCGACCAGTGACGGCGCCCCTCCGACCAGTGATGGCGCCCCTCTGGCAAGTGAAGGCGCCCCTTCGACCATTGAAGGCGCCCGCCCCTCTGGCAAGTAATCATGCGCCCCTCTGGCATGATTATTTTCACTTCAACCAGGCAATGTGATATTTTGCCCCACTAACTTTTATTTTGAAGTGAAGGGCGGGTGGAATATATTTTGAATATATTTTGATATTTTGCCCCACTAACTTTTATTGTGAAGTGAAGGGCGGGTGGAATTTCTTCAAATGGTCCAACAACTTCCCGCTTGGCCCCACCAACTTTTGTCAGATTTGAACGGTCCCTGGCTTTAAAATGATTATTTTCACTTCAAGCATGGAAAATAAACAGGCAATGTGATAGTTTGCCACACTAACTTTTATCTGAAAACATCCACCCTTATTTCCACCCATGTTTTCTGGGTGTGCGTCTGAGCCTCTTCGACCAGTGACGGCGCCCCTCCGACCAGTGATGGCGCCCCTCTGGCAAGTGAAGGCGCCCCTTCGACCATTGAAGGCGCCCTGGCAAGTAATCATGCGCCCCTCTGGCATGATTATTTTCACTTCAACCAGGCAATGTGATATTTTGCCCCACTAACTTTTATTTTGAAGTGAAGGGCGGGTGGAATATATTTTGAATATATTTTGATATTTTGCCCCACTAACTTTTATTGTGAAGTGAAGGGCGGGTGGAATTTCTTCAAATGGTCCAACAACTTCCCGCTTGGCCCCACCAACTTTTGTCAGATTTGAACGGTCCCTGGCTTTAAAATGATTATTTTCACTTCAAGCATGGAAAATAAACAGGCAATGTGATAGTTTGCCACACTAACTTTTATCTGAAAACATCCACCCTTATTTCCACCCATGTTTTCTGGGTGTGCGTCTGAGCCTCTTCGACCAGTGACGGCGCCCCTCCGACCAGTGATGGCGCCCCTCTGGCAAGTGAAGGCGCCCCTTCGACCATTGAAGGCGCCCGCCCCTCTGGCAAGTAATCATGCGCCCCTCTGGCATGATTATTTTCACTTCAACCAGGCAATGTGATATTTTGCCACACTAACTTTTATTTTGAAGTGAAGGGCGGGTGGAATATATTTTGAATATATTTTGATATTTTGCCCCACTAACTTTTATTGTGAAGTGAAGGGCGGGTGGAATTTCTTCAAATGGTCCAACAACTTCCCGCTTGGCCCCACCAACTTTTGTCAGATTTGAACGGTCCCTGGCTTTAAAATGATTATTTTCACTTCAAGCATGGAAAATAAACAGGCAATGTGATAGTTTGCCACACTAACTTTTATCTGAAAACATCCACCCTTATTTCCACCCATGTTTTCTGGGTGTGCGTCTGAGCCTCTTCGACCAGTGACGGCGCCCCTCCGACCAGTGATGGCGCCCCTCTGGCAAGTGAAGGCGCCCCTTCGACCATTGAAGGCGCCCGCCCCTCTGGCAAGTAATCATGCGCCCCTCTGGCATGATTATTTTCACTTCAACCAGGCAATGTGATATTTTGCCCCACTAACTTTTATTTTGAAGTGAAGGGCGGGTGGAATATATTTTGAATATATTTTGATATTTTGCCCCACTAACTTTTATTGTGAAGTGAAGGGCGGGTGGAATTTCTTCAAATGGTCCAACAACTTCCCGCTTGGCCCCACCAACTTTTGTCAGATTTGAACGGTCCCTGGCTTTAAAATGATTATTTTCACTTCAAGCATGGAAAATAAACAGGCAATGTGATAGTTTGCCACACTAACTTTTATCTGAAAACATCCACCCTTATTTCCACCCATGTTTTCTGGGTGTGCGTCTGAGCCTCTTCGACCAGTGACGGCGCCCCTCCGACCAGTGATGGCGCCCCTCTGGCAAGTGAAGGCGCCCCTTCGACCATTGAAGGCGCCCGCCCCTCTGGCAAGTAATCATGCGCCCCTCTGGCATGATTATTTTCACTTCAACCAGGCAATGTGATATTTTGCCCCACTAACTTTTATTTTGAAGTGAAGGGCGGGTGGAATATATTTTGAATATATTTTGATATTTTTCCCCACTAACTTTTATTGTGAAGTGAAGGGTGGGTGGAATTTCTTCAAATGGTCCAACAACTTCCCGCTTGGCCCCACCAACTTTTGTCAGATTTGAACGGTCCCTGGCTTTAAAATGATTATTTTCACTTCAAGCATGGAAAATAAACAGGCAATGTGATAGTTTGCCACACTAACTTTTATCTGAAAACATCCACCCTTATTTCCACCCATGTTTTCTGGGTGTGCGTCTGAGCCTCTTCGACCAGTGACGGCGCCCCTCCGACCAGTGATGGCGCCCCTCTGGCAAGTGAAGGCGCCCCTTCGACCATTGAAGGCGCCCGCCCCTCTGGCAAGTAATCATGCGCCCCTCTGGCATAATTATTTTCACTTCAACCAGGCAATGTGATATTTTGCCCCACTAACTTTTATTTTGAAGTGAAGGGCGGGTGGAATATATTTTGAATATATTTTGATATTTTGCCCCACTAACTTTTATTGTGAAGTGAAGGGCGGGTGGAATTTCTTCAAATGGAATTTCTTCAAATGGTTCAAACAACTTCCCGCTTGGCCCCACCAACTTTTGTCAGATTTGAACGGTCCCTGGCTTTAAAATGATTATTTTCACTTCAAGCATGGAAAATAAACAGGCAATGTGATAGTTTGCCACACTAACTTTTATCTGAAAACATCCACCCTTATTTCCACCCATGTTTTCTGGGTGTGCGTCTGAGCCTCTTCGACCAGTGACGGCGCCCCTCCGACCAGTGATGGCGCCCCTCTGGCAAGTGAAGGCGCCCCTTCGACCATTGAAGGCGCCCGCCCCTCTGGCAAGTAATCATGCGCCCCTCTGGCATGATTATTTTCACTTCAACCAGGCAATGTGATATTTTGCCCCACTAACTTTTATTTTGAAGTGAAGGGCGGGTGGAATATATTTTGAATATATTTTGATATTTTGCCCCACTAACTTTTATTGTGAAGTGAAGGGCGGGTGGAATTTCTTCAAATGGTCCAACAACTTCCCGCTTGGCCCCACCAACTTTTGTCAGATTTGAACGGTCCCTGGCTTTAAAATGATTATTTTCACTTCAAGCATGGAAAATAAACAGGCAATGTGATAGTTTGCCACACTAACTTTTATCTGAAAACATCCACCCTTATTTCCACCCATGTTTTCTGGGTGTGCGTCTGAGCCTCTTCGACCAGTGACGGCGCCCCTCCGACCAGTGATGGCGCCCCTCTGGCAAGTGAAGGCGCCCCTTCGACCATTGAAGGCGCCCGCCCCTCTGGCAAGTAATCATGCGCCCCTCTGGCATGATTATTTTCACTTCAACCAGGCAATGTGATATTTTGCCCCACTAACTTTTATTTTGAAGTGAAGGGCGGGTGGAATATATTTTGAATATATTTTGATATTTTGCCCCACTAACTTTTATTGTGAAGTGAAGGGCGGGTGGAATTTCTTCAAATGGTCCAACAACTTCCCGCTTGGCCCCACCAACTTTTGTCAGATTTGAACGGTCCCTGGCTTTAAAATGATTATTTTCACTTCAAGCATGGAAAATAAACAGGCAATGTGATAGTTTGCCACACTAACTTTTATCTGAAAACATCCACCCTTATTTCCACCCATGTTTTCTGGGTGTGCGTCTGAGCCTCTTCGACCAGTGACGGCGCCCCTCCGACCAGTGATGGCGCCCCTCTGGCAAGTGAAGGCGCCCCTTCGACCATTGAAGGCGCCCGCCCCTCTGGCAAGTAATCATGCGCCCCTCTGGCATGATTATTTTCACTTCAACCAGGCAATGTGATATTTTGCCCCACTAACTTTTATTTTGAAGTGAAGGGCGGGTGGAATATATTTTGAATATATTTTGATATTTTGCCCCACTAACTTTTATTGTGAAGTGAAGGGCGGGTGGAATTTCTTCAAATGGTCCAACAACTTCCCGCTTGGCCCCACCAACTTTTGTCAGATTTGAACGGTCCCTGGCTTTAAAATGATTATTTTCACTTCAAGCATGGAAAATAAACAGGCAATGTGATAGTTTGCCACACTAACTTTTATCTGAAAACATCCACCCTTATTTCCACCCATGTTTTCTGGGTGTGCGTCTGAGCCTCTTCGACCAGTGACGGCGCCCCTCCGACCAGTGATGGCGCCCCTCTGGCAAGTGAAGGCGCCCCTTCGACCATTGAAGGCGCCCGCCCCTCTGGCAAGTAATCATGCGCCCCTCTGGCATGATTATTTTCACTTCAACCAGGCAATGTGATATTTTGCCCCACTAACTTTTATTTTGAAGTGAAGGGCGGGTGGAATATATTTTGAATATATTTTGATATTTTGCCCCACTAACTTTTATTGTGAAGTGAAGGGCGGGTGGAATTTCTTCAAATGGTCCAACAACTTCCCGCTTGGCCCCACCAACTTTTGTCAGATTTGAACGGTCCCTGGCTTTAAAATGATTATTTTCACTTCAAGCATGGAAAATAAACAGGCAATGTGATAGTTTGCCACACTAACTTTTATCTGAAAACATCCACCCTTATTTCCACCCATGTTTTCTGGGTGTGCGTCTGAGCCTCTTCGACCAGTGACGGCGCCCCTCCGACCAGTGATGGCGCCCCTCTGGCAAGTGAAGGCGCCCCTTCGACCATTGAAGGCGCCCGCCCCTCTGGCAAGTAATCATGCGCCCCTCTGGCATGATTATTTTCACTTCAACCAGGCAATGTGATATTTTGCCACACTAACTTTTATTTTGAAGTGAAGGGCGGGTGGAATATATTTTGAATATATTTTGATATTTTTCCCCACTAACTTTTATTGTGAAGTGAAGGGCGGGTGGAATTTCTTCAAATGGTCCAACAACTTCCCGCTTGGCCCCACCAACTTTTGTCAGATTTGAACGGTCCCTGGCTTTAAAATGATTATTTTCACTTCAAGCATGGAAAATAAACAGGCAATGTGATAGTTTGCCACACTAACTTTTATCTGAAAACATCCACCCTTATTTCCACCCATGTTTTCTGGGTGTGCGTCTGAGCCTCTTCGACCAGTGACGGCGCCCCTCCGACCAGTGATGGCGCCCCTCTGGCAAGTGAAGGCGCCCCTTCGACCATTGAAGGCGCCCGCCCCTCTGGCAAGTAATCATGCGCCCCTCTGGCATAATTATTTTCACTTCAACCAGGCAATGTGATATTTTGCCCCACTAACTTTTATTTTGAAGTGAAGGGCGGGTGGAATATATTTTGAATATATTTTGATATTTTGCCCCACTAACTTTTATTGTGAAGTGAAGGGCGGGTGGAATTTCTTCAAATGGAATTTCTTCAAATGGTTCAAACAACTTCCCGCTTGGCCCCACCAACTTTTGTCAGATTTGAACGGTCCCTGGCTTTAAAATGATTATTTTCACTTCAAGCATGGAAAATAAACAGGCAATGTGATAGTTTGCCACACTAACTTTTATCTGAAAACATCCACCCTTATTTCCACCCATGTTTTCTGGGTGTGCGTCTGAGCCTCTTCGACCAGTGACGGCGCCCCTCCGACCAGTGATGGCGCCCCTCTGGCAAGTGAAGGCGCCCCTTCGACCATTGAAGGCGCCCGCCCCTCTGGCAAGTAATCATGCGCCCCTCTGGCATGATTATTTTCACTTCAACCAGGCAATGTGATATTTTGCCCCACTAACTTTTATTTTGAAGTGAAGGGCGGGTGGAATATATTTTGAATATATTTTGATATTTTGCCCCACTAACTTTTATTGTGAAGTGAAGGGCGGGTGGAATTTCTTCAAATGGTCCAACAACTTCCCGCTTGGCCCCACCAACTTTTGTCAGATTTGAACGGTCCCTGGCTTTAAAATGATTATTTTCACTTCAAGCATGGAAAATAAACAGGCAATGTGATAGTTTGCCACACTAACTTTTATCTGAAAACATCCACCCTTATTTCCACCCATGTTTTCTGGGTGTGCGTCTGAGCCTCTTCGACCAGTGACGGCGCCCCTCCGACCAGTGATGGCGCCCCTCTGGCAAGTGAAGGCGCCCCTTCGACCATTGAAGGCGCCCGCCCCTCTGGCAAGTAATCATGCGCCCCTCTGGCATGATTATTTTCACTTCAACCAGGCAATGTGATATTTTGCCCCACTAACTTTTATTTTGAAGTGAAGGGCGGGTGGAATATATTTTGAATATATTTTGATATTTTGCCCCACTAACTTTTATTGTGAAGTGAAGGGCGGGTGGAATTTCTTCAAATGGTCCAACAACTTCCCGCTTGGCCCCACCAACTTTTGTCAGATTTGAACGGTCCCTGGCTTTAAAATGATTATTTTCACTTCAAGCATGGAAAATAAACAGGCAATGTGATAGTTTGCCACACTAACTTTTATCTGAAAACATCCACCCTTATTTCCACCCATGTTTTCTGGGTGTGCGTCTGAGCCTCTTCGACCAGTGACGGCGCCCCTCCGACCAGTGATGGCGCCCCTCTGGCAAGTGAAGGCGCCCCTTCGACCATTGAAGGCGCCCGCCCCTCTGGCAAGTAATCATGCGCCCCTCTGGCATGATTATTTTCACTTCAACCAGGCAATGTGATATTTTGCCCCACTAACTTTTATTTTGAAGTGAAGGGCGGGTGGAATATATTTTGAATATATTTTGATATTTTGCCCCACTAACTTTTATTGTGAAGTGAAGGGCGGGTGGAATTTCTTCAAATGGTCCAACAACTTCCCGCTTGGCCCCACCAACTTTTGTCAGATTTGAACGGTCCCTGGCTTTAAAATGATTATTTTCACTTCAAGCATGGAAAATAAACAGGCAATGTGATAGTTTGCCACACTAACTTTTATCTGAAAACATCCACCCTTATTTCCACCCATGTTTTCTGGGTGTGCGTCTGAGCCTCTTCGACCAGTGACGGCGCCCCTCCGACCAGTGATGGCGCCCCTCTGGCAAGTGAAGGCGCCCCTTCGACCATTGAAGGCGCCCGCCCCTCTGGCAAGTAATCATGCGCCCCTCTGGCATGATTATTTTCACTTCAACCAGGCAATGTGATATTTTGCCCCACTAACTTTTATTTTGAAGTGAAGGGCGGGTGGAATATATTTTGAATATATTTTGATATTTTGCCCCACTAACTTTTATTGTGAAGTGAAGGGCGGGTGGAATTTCTTCAAATGGTCCAACAACTTCCCGCTTGGCCCCACCAACTTTTGTCAGATTTGAACGGTCCCTGGCTTTAAAATGATTATTTTCACTTCAAGCATGGAAAATAAACAGGCAATGTGATAGTTTGCCACACTAACTTTTATCTGAAAACATCCACCCTTATTTCCACCCATGTTTTCTGGGTGTGCGTCTGAGCCTCTTCGACCAGTGACGGCGCCCCTCCGACCAGTGATGGCGCCCCTCTGGCAAGTGAAGGCGCCCCTTCGACCATTGAAGGCGCCCGCCCCTCTGGCAAGTAATCATGCGCCCCTCTGGCATGATTATTTTCACTTCAACCAGGCAATGTGATATTTTGCCACACTAACTTTTATTTTGAAGTGAAGGGCGGGTGGAATATATTTTGAATATATTTTGATATTTTGCCCCACTAACTTTTATTGTGAAGTGAAGGGCGGGTGGAATTTCTTCAAATGGTCCAACAACTTCCCGCTTGGCCCCACCAACTTTTGTCAGATTTGAACGGTCCCTGGCTTTAAAATGATTATTTTCACTTCAAGCATGGAAAATAAACAGGCAATGTGATAGTTTGCCACACTAACTTTTATCTGAAAACATCCACCCTTATTTCCACCCATGTTTTCTGGGTGTGCGTCTGAGCCTCTTCGACCAGTGACGGCGCCCCTCCGACCAGTGATGGCGCCCCTCTGGCAAGTGAAGGCGCCCCTTCGACCATTGAAGGCGCCCCTGGCAAGTAATCATGCGCCCCTCTGGCATGATTATTTTCACTTCAACCAGGCAATGTGATATTTTGCCCCACTAACTTTTATTTTGAAGTGAAGGGCGGGTGGAATATATTTTGAATATATTTTGATATTTTGCCCCACTAACTTTTATTGTGAAGTGAAGGGCGGGTGGAATTTCTTCAAATGGTCCAACAACTTCCCGCTTGGCCCCACCAACTTTTGTCAGATTTGAACGGTCCCTGGCTTTAAAATGATTATTTTCACTTCAAGCATGGAAAATAAACAGGCAATGTGATAGTTTGCCACACTAACTTTTATCTGAAAACATCCACCCTTATTTCCACCCATGTTTTCTGGGTGTGCGTCTGAGCCTCTTCGACCAGTGACGGCGCCCCTCCGACCAGTGATGGCGCCCCTCTGGCAAGTGAAGGCGCCCCTTCGACCATTGAAGGCGCCCGCCCCTCTGGCAAGTAATCATGCGCCCCTCTGGCATGATTATTTTCACTTCAACCAGGCAATGTGATATTTTGCCACACTAACTTTTATTTTGAAGTGAAGGGCGGGTGGAATATATTTTGAATATATTTTGATATTTTGCCCCACTAACTTTTATTGTGAAGTGAAGGGCGGGTGGAATTTCTTCAAATGGTCCAACAACTTCCCGCTTGGCCCCACCAACTTTTGTCAGATTTGAACGGTCCCTGGCTTTAAAATGATTATTTTCACTTCAAGCATGGAAAATAAACAGGCAATGTGATAGTTTGCCACACTAACTTTTATCTGAAAACATCCACCCTTATTTCCACCCATGTTTTCTGGGTGTGCGTCTGAGCCTCTTCGACCAGTGACGGCGCCCCTCCGACCAGTGATGGCGCCCCTCTGGCAAGTGAAGGCGCCCCTTCGACCATTGAAGGCGCCCGCCCCTCTGGCAAGTAATCATGCGCCCCTCTGGCATGATTATTTTCACTTCAACCAGGCAATGTGATATTTTGCCCCACTAACTTTTATTTTGAAGTGAAGGGCGGGTGGAATATATTTTGAATATATTTTGATATTTTGCCCCACTAACTTTTATTGTGAAGTGAAGGGCGGGTGGAATTTCTTCAAATGGTCCAACAACTTCCCGCTTGGCCCCACCAACTTTTGTCAGATTTGAACGGTCCCTGGCTTTAAAATGATTATTTTCACTTCAAGCATGGAAAATAAACAGGCAATGTGATGGTTTGCCACACTAACTTTTATCTGAAAACATCCACCCTTATTTCCACCCATGTTTTCTGGGTGTGCGTCTGAGCCTCTTCGACCAGTGACGGCGCCCCTCCGACCAGTGATGGCGCCCCTCTGGCAAGTGAAGGCGCCCCTTCGACCATTGAAGGCGCCCGCCCCTCTGGCAAGTAATCATGCGCCCCTCTGGCATGATTATTTTCACTTCAACCAGGCAATGTGATATTTTGCCCCACTAACTTTTATTTTGAAGTGAAGGGCGGGTGGAATATATTTTGAATATATTTTGATATTTTGCCCCACTAACTTTTATTGTGAAGTGAAGGGCGGGTGGAATTTCTTCAAATGGTCCAACAACTTCCCGCTTGGCCCCACCAACTTTTGTCAGATTTGAACGGTCCCTGGCTTTAAAATGATTATTTTCACTTCAAGCATGGAAAATAAACAGGCAATGTGATAGTTTGCCACACTAACTTTTATCTGAAAACATCCACCCTTATTTCCACCCATGTTTTCTGGGTGTGCGTCTGAGCCTCTTCGACCAGTGACGGCGCCCCTCCGACCAGTGATGGCGCCCCTCTGGCAAGTGAAGGCGCCCCTTCGACCATTGAAGGCGCCCGCCCCTCTGGCAAGTAATCATGCGCCCCTCTGGCATGATTATTTTCACTTCAACCAGGCAATGTGATATTTTGCCCCACTAACTTTTATTTTGAAGTGAAGGGCGGGTGGAATATATTTTGAATATATTTTGATATTTTGCCCCACTAACTTTTATTGTGAAGTGAAGGGCGGGTGGAATTTCTTCAAATGGTCCAACAACTTCCCGCTTGGCCCCACCAACTTTTGTCAGATTTGAACGGTCCCTGGCTTTAAAATGATTATTTTCACTTCAAGCATGGAAAATAAACAGGCAATGTGATAGTTTGCCACACTAACTTTTATCTGAAAACATCCACCCTTATTTCCACCCATGTTTTCTGGGTGTGCGTCTGAGCCTCTTCGACCAGTGACGGCGCCCCTCCGACCAGTGATGGCGCCCCTCTGGCAAGTGAAGGCGCCCCTTCGACCATTGAAGGCGCCCGCCCCTCTGGCAAGTAATCATGCGCCCCTCTGGCATGATTATTTTCACTTCAACCAGGCAATGTGATATTTTGCCCCACTAACTTTTATTTTGAAGTGAAGGGCGGGTGGAATATATTTTGAATATATTTTGATATTTTGCCCCACTAACTTTTATTGTGAAGTGAAGGGCGGGTGGAATTTCTTCAAATGGTCCAACAACTTCCCGCTTGGCCCCACCAACTTTTGTCAGATTTGAACGGTCCCTGGCTTTAAAATGATTATTTTCACTTCAAGCATGGAAAATAAACAGGCAATGTGATAGTTTGCCACACTAACTTTTATCTGAAAACATCCACCCTTATTTCCACCCATGTTTTCTGGGTGTGCGTCTGAGCCTCTTCGACCAGTGACGGCGCCCCTCCGACCAGTGATGGCGCCCCTCTGGCAAGTGAAGGCGCCCCTTCGACCATTGAAGGCGCCCGCCCCTCTGGCAAGTAATCATGCGCCCCTCTGGCATGATTATTTTCACTTCAACCAGGCAATGTGATATTTTGCCCCACTAACTTTTATTTTGAAGTGAAGGGCGGGTGGAATATATTTTGAATATATTTTGATATTTTGCCCCACTAACTTTTATTGTGAAGTGAAGGGCGGGTGGAATTTCTTCAAATGGTCCAACAACTTCCCGCTTGGCCCCACCAACTTTTGTCAGATTTGAACGGTCCCTGGCTTTAAAATGATTATTTTCACTTCAAGCATGGAAAATAAACAGGCAATGTGATAGTTTGCCACACTAACTTTTATCTGAAAACATCCACCCTTATTTCCACCCATGTTTTCTGGGTGTGCGTCTGAGCCTCTTCGACCAGTGACGGCGCCCCTCCGACCAGTGATGGCGCCCCTCTGGCAAGTGAAGGCGCCCCTTCGACCATTGAAGGCGCCCGCCCCTCTGGCAAGTAATCATGCGCCCCTCTGGCATGATTATTTTCACTTCAACCAGGCAATGTGATATTTTGCCCCACTAACTTTTATTTTGAAGTGAAGGGCGGGTGGAATATATTTTGAATATATTTTGATATTTTGCCCCACTAACTTTTATTGTGAAGTGAAGGGCGGGTGGAATTTCTTCAAATGGTCCAACAACTTCCCGCTTGGCCCCACCAACTTTTGTCAGATTTGAACGGTCCCTGGCTTTAAAATGATTATTTTCACTTCAAGCATGGAAAATAAACAGGCAATGTGATAGTTTGCCACACTAACTTTTATCTGAAAACATCCACCCTTATTTCCACCCATGTTTTCTGGGTGTGCGTCTGAGCCTCTTCGACCAGTGACGGCGCCCCTCCGACCAGTGATGGCGCCCCTCTGGCAAGTGAAGGCGCCCCTTCGACCATTGAAGGCGCCCGCCCCTCTGGCAAGTAATCATGCGCCCCTCTGGCATGATTATTTTCACTTCAACCAGGCAATGTGATATTTTGCCCCACTAACTTTTATTTTGAAGTGAAGGGCGGGTGGAATATATTTTGAATATATTTTGATATTTTGCCCCACTAACTTTTATTGTGAAGTGAAGGGCGGGTGGAATTTCTTCAAATGGTCCAACAACTTCCCGCTTGGCCCCACCAACTTTTGTCAGATTTGAACGGTCCCTGGCTTTAAAATGATTATTTTCACTTCAAGCATGGAAAATAAACAGGCAATGTGATAGTTTGCCACACTAACTTTTATCTGAAAACATCCACCCTTATTTCCACCCATGTTTTCTGGGTGTGCGTCTGAGCCTCTTCGACCAGTGACGGCGCCCCTCCGACCAGTGATGGCGCCCCTCTGGCAAGTGAAGGCGCCCCTTCGACCATTGAAGGCGCCCGCCCCTCTGGCAAGTAATCATGCGCCCCTCTGGCATGATTATTTTCACTTCAACCAGGCAATGTGATATTTTGCCCCACTAACTTTTATTTTGAAGTGAAGGGCGGGTGGAATATATTTTGAATATATTTTGATATTTTGCCCCACTAACTTTTATTGTGAAGTGAAGGGCGGGTGGAATTTCTTCAAATGGTCCAACAACTTCCCGCTTGGCCCCACCAACTTTTGTCAGATTTGAACGGTCCCTGGCTTTAAAATGATTATTTTCACTTCAAGCATGGAAAATAAACAGGCAATGTGATAGTTTGCCACACTAACTTTTATCTGAAAACATCCACCCTTATTTCCACCCATGTTTTCTGGGTGTGCGTCTGAGCCTCTTCGACCAGTGACGGCGCCCCTCCGACCAGTGATGGCGCCCCTCTGGCAAGTGAAGGCGCCCCTTCGACCATTGAAGGCGCCCGCCCCTCTGGCAAGTAATCATGCGCCCCTCTGGCATGATTATTTTCACTTCAACCAGGCAATGTGATATTTTGCCCCACTAACTTTTATTTTGAAGTGAAGGGCGGGTGGAATATATTTTGAATATATTTTGATATTTTGCCCCACTAACTTTTATTGTGAAGTGAAGGGCGGGTGGAATTTCTTCAAATGGTCCAACAACTTCCCGCTTGGCCCCACCAACTTTTGTCAGATTTGAACGGTCCCTGGCTTTAAAATGATTATTTTCACTTCAAGCATGGAAAATAAACAGGCAATGTGATAGTTTGCCACACTAACTTTTATCTGAAAACATCCACCCTTATTTCCACCCATGTTTTCTGGGTGTGCGTCTGAGCCTCTTCGACCAGTGACGGCGCCCCTCCGACCAGTGATGGCGCCCCTCTGGCAAGTGAAGGCGCCCCTTCGACCATTGAAGGCGCCCGCCCCTCTGGCAAGTAATCATGCGCCCCTCTGGCATGATTATTTTCACTTCAACCAGGCAATGTGATATTTTGCCCCACTAACTTTTATTTTGAAGTGAAGGGCGGGTGGAATATATTTTGAATATATCTTGATATTTTGCCCCACTAACTTTTATTGTGAAAAGAAGGGCGGGTGGAATTTCTTCAAATGGTCCAACAACTTCCCGCTTGGCCCCACCAACTTTTGTCAGATTTGAACGGTCCCTGGCTTTAAAATGATTATTTTCACTTCAAGCATGGAAAATAAACAGGCAATGTGATAGTTTGCCACACTAACTTTTATCTGAAAACATCCACCCTTATTTCCACCCATGTTTTCTGGGTGTGCGTCTGAGCCTCTTCGACCAGTGACGGCGCCCCTCCGACCAGTGATGGCGCCCCTCTGGCAAGTGAAGGCGCCCCTTCGACCATTGAAGGCGCCCGCCCCTCTGGCAAGTAATCATGCGCCCCTCTGGCATGATTATTTTCACTTCAACCAGGCAATGTGATATTTTGCCCCACTAACTTTTATTTTGAAGTGAAGGGCGGGTGGAATATATTTTGAATATATTTTGATATTTTGCCCCACTAACTTTTATTGTGAAGTGAAGGGCGGGTGGAATTTCTTCAAATGGTCCAACAACTTCCCGCTTGGCCCCACCAACTTTTGTCAGATTTGAACGGTCCCTGGCTTTAAAATGATTATTTTCACTTCAAGCATGGAAAATAAACAGGCAATGTGATAGTTTGCCACACTAACTTTTATCTGAAAACATCCACCCTTATTTCCACCCATGTTTTCTGGGTGTGCGTCTGAGCCTCTTCGACCAGTGACGGCGCCCCTCCGACCAGTGATGGCGCCCCTCTGGCAAGTGAAGGCGCCCCTTCGACCATTGAAGGCGCCCGCCCCTCTGGCAAGTAATCATGCGCCCCTCTGGCATGATTATTTTCACTTCAACCAGGCAATGTGATATTTTGCCCCACTAACTTTTATTTTGAAGTGAAGGGCGGGTGGAATATATTTTGAATATATCTTGATATTTTGCCCCACTAACTTTTATTGTGAAAAGAAGGGCGGGTGGAATTTCTTCAAATGGTCCAACAACTTCCCGCTTGGCCCCACCAACTTTTGTCAGATTTGAACGGTCCCTGGCTTTAAAATGATTATTTTCACTTCAAGCATGGAAAATAAACAGGCAATGTGATAGTTTGCCACACTAACTTTTATCTGAAAACATCCACCCTTATTTCCACCCATGTTTTCTGGGTGTGCGTCTGAGCCTCTTCGACCAGTGACGGCGCCCCTCCGACCAGTGATGGCGCCCCTCTGGCAAGTGAAGGCGCCCCTTCGACCATTGAAGGCGCCCGCCCCTCTGGCAAGTAATCATGCGCCCCTCTGGCATGATTATTTTCACTTCAACCAGGCAATGTGATATTTTGCCCCACTAACTTTTATTTTGAAGTGAAGGGCGGGTGGAATATATTTTGAATATATTTTGATATTTTGCCCCACTAACTTTTATTGTGAAGTGAAGGGCGGGTGGAATTTCTTCAAATGGTCCAACAACTTCCCGCTTGGCCCCACCAACTTTTGTCAGATTTGAACGGTCCCTGGCTTTAAAATGATTATTTTCACTTCAAGCATGGAAAATAAACAGGCAATGTGATAGTTTGCCACACTAACTTTTATCTGAAAACATCCACCCTTATTTCCACCCATGTTTTCTGGGTGTGCGTCTGAGCCTCTTCGACCAGTGACGGCGCCCCTCCGACCAGTGATGGCGCCCCTCTGGCAAGTGAAGGCGCCCCTTCGACCATTGAAGGCGCCCGCCCCTCTGGCAAGTAATCATGCGCCCCTCTGGCATGATTATTTTCACTTCAACCAGGCAATGTGATATTTTGCCCCACTAACTTTTATTTTGAAGTGAAGGGCGGGTGGAATATATTTTGAATATATTTTGATATTTTGCCCCACTAACTTTTATTGTGAAGTGAAGGGCGGGTGGAATTTCTTCAAATGGTCCAACAACTTCCCGCTTGGCCCCACCAACTTTTGTCAGATTTGAACGGTCCCTGGCTTTAAAATGATTATTTTCACTTCAAGCATGGAAAATAAACAGGCAATGTGATAGTTTGCCACACTAACTTTTATCTGAAAACATCCACCCTTATTTCCACCCATGTTTTCTGGGTGTGCGTCTGAGCCTCTTCGACCAGTGACGGCGCCCCTCCGACCAGTGATGGCGCCCCTCTGGCAAGTGAAGGCGCCCCTTCGACCATTGAAGGCGCCCGCCCCTCTGGCAAGTAATCATGCGCCCCTCTGGCATGATTATTTTCACTTCAACCAGGCAATGTGATATTTTGCCCCACTAACTTTTATTTTGAAGTGAAGGGCGGGTGGAATATATTTTGAATATATTTTGATATTTTGCCCCACTAACTTTTATTGTGAAGTGAAGGGCGGGTGGAATTTCTTCAAATGGTCCAACAACTTCCCGCTTGGCCCCACCAACTTTTGTCAGATTTGAACGGTCCCTGGCTTTAAAATGATTATTTTCACTTCAAGCATGGAAAATAAACAGGCAATGTGATGGTTTGCCACACTAACTTTTATCTGAAAACATCCACCCTTATTTCCACCCATGTTTTCTGGGTGTGCGTCTGAGCCTCTTCGACCAGTGACGGCGCCCCTCCGACCAGTGATGGCGCCCCTCTGGCAAGTGAAGGCGCCCCTTCGACCATTGAAGGCGCCCGCCCCTCTGGCAAGTAATCATGCGCCCCTCTGGCATGATTATTTTCACTTCAACCAGGCAATGTGATATTTTGCCCCACTAACTTTTATTTTGAAGTGAAGGGCGGGTGGAATATATTTTGAATATATTTTGATATTTTGCCCCACTAACTTTTATTGTGAAGTGAAGGGCGGGTGGAATTTCTTCAAATGGTCCAACAACTTCCCGCTTGGCCCCACCAACTTTTGTCAGATTTGAACGGTCCCTGGCTTTAAAATGATTATTTTCACTTCAAGCATGGAAAATAAACAGGCAATGTGATAGTTTGCCACACTAACTTTTATCTGAAAACATCCACCCTTATTTCCACCCATGTTTTCTGGGTGTGCGTCTGAGCCTCTTCGACCAGTGACGGCGCCCCTCCGACCAGTGATGGCGCCCCTCTGGCAAGTGAAGGCGCCCCTTCGACCATTGAAGGCGCCCGCCCCTCTGGCAAGTAATCATGCGCCCCTCTGGCATGATTATTTTCACTTCAACCAGGCAATGTGATATTTTGCCCCACTAACTTTTATTTTGAAGTGAAGGGCGGGTGGAATATATTTTGAATATATTTTGATATTTTGCCCCACTAACTTTTATTGTGAAGTGAAGGGCGGGTGGAATTTCTTCAAATGGTCCAACAACTTCCCGCTTGGCCCCACCAACTTTTGTCAGATTTGAACGGTCCCTGGCTTTAAAATGATTATTTTCACTTCAAGCATGGAAAATAAACAGGCAATGTGATAGTTTGCCACACTAACTTTTATCTGAAAACATCCACCCTTATTTCCACCCATGTTTTCTGGGTGTGCGTCTGAGCCTCTTCGACCAGTGACGGCGCCCCTCCGACCAGTGATGGCGCCCCTCTGGCAAGTGAAGGCGCCCCTTCGACCATTGAAGGCGCCCGCCCCTCTGGCAAGTAATCATGCGCCCCTCTGGCATGATTATTTTCACTTCAACCAGGCAATGTGATATTTTGCCCCACTAACTTTTATTTTGAAGTGAAGGGCGGGTGGAATATATTTTGAATATATTTTGATATTTTGCCCCACTAACTTTTATTGTGAAGTGAAGGGCGGGTGGAATTTCTTCAAATGGTCCAACAACTTCCCGCTTGGCCCCACCAACTTTTGTCAGATTTGAACGGTCCCTGGCTTTAAAATGATTATTTTCACTTCAAGCATGGAAAATAAACAGGCAATGTGATAGTTTGCCACACTAACTTTTATCTGAAAACATCCACCCTTATTTCCACCCATGTTTTCTGGGTGTGCGTCTGAGCCTCTTCGACCAGTGACGGCGCCCCTCCGACCAGTGATGGCGCCCCTCTGGCAAGTGAAGGCGCCCCTTCGACCATTGAAGGCGCCCGCCCCTCTGGCAAGTAATCATGCGCCCCTCTGGCATGATTATTTTCACTTCAACCAGGCAATGTGATATTTTGCCCCACTAACTTTTATTTTGAAGTGAAGGGCGGGTGGAATATATTTTGAATATATTTTGATATTTTGCCCCACTAACTTTTATTGTGAAGTGAAGGGCGGGTGGAATTTCTTCAAATGGTCCAACAACTTCCCGCTTGGCCCCACCAACTTTTGTCAGATTTGAACGGTCCCTGGCTTTAAAATGATTATTTTCACTTCAAGCATGGAAAATAAACAGGCAATGTGATAGTTTGCCACACTAACTTTTATCTGAAAACATCCACCCTTATTTCCACCCATGTTTTCTGGGTGTGCGTCTGAGCCTCTTCGACCAGTGACGGCGCCCCTCCGACCAGTGATGGCGCCCCTCTGGCAAGTGAAGGCGCCCCTTCGACCATTGAAGGCGCCCGCCCCTCTGGCAAGTAATCATGCGCCCCTCTGGCATGATTATTTTCACTTCAACCAGGCAATGTGATATTTTGCCCCACTAACTTTTATTTTGAAGTGAAGGGCGGGTGGAATATATTTTGAATATATTTTGATATTTTGCCCCACTAACTTTTATTGTGAAGTGAAGGGCGGGTGGAATTTCTTCAAATGGTCCAACAACTTCCCGCTTGGCCCCACCAACTTTTGTCAGATTTGAACGGTCCCTGGCTTTAAAATGATTATTTTCACTTCAAGCATGGAAAATAAACAGGCAATGTGATAGTTTGCCACACTAACTTTTATCTGAAAACATCCACCCTTATTTCCACCCATGTTTTCTGGGTGTGCGTCTGAGCCTCTTCGACCAGTGACGGCGCCCCTCCGACCAGTGATGGCGCCCCTCTGGCAAGTGAAGGCGCCCCTTCGACCATTGAAGGCGCCCGCCCCTCTGGCAAGTAATCATGCGCCCCTCTGGCATGATTATTTTCACTTCAACCAGGCAATGTGATATTTTGCCCCACTAACTTTTATTTTGAAGTGAAGGGCGGGTGGAATATATTTTGAATATATTTTGATATTTTGCCCCACTAACTTTTATTGTGAAGTGAAGGGCGGGTGGAATTTCTTCAAATGGTCCAACAACTTCCCGCTTGGCCCCACCAACTTTTGTCAGATTTGAACGGTCCCTGGCTTTAAAATGATTATTTTCACTTCAAGCATGGAAAATAAACAGGCAATGTGATAGTTTGCCACACTAACTTTTATCTGAAAACATCCACCCTTATTTCCACCCATGTTTTCTGGGTGTGCGTCTGAGCCTCTTCGACCAGTGACGGCGCCCCTCCGACCAGTGATGGCGCCCCTCTGGCAAGTGAAGGCGCCCCTTCGACCATTGAAGGCGCCCGCCCCTCTGGCAAGTAATCATGCGCCCCTCTGGCATGATTATTTTCACTTCAACCAGGCAATGTGATATTTTGCCCCACTAACTTTTATTTTGAAGTGAAGGGCGGGTGGAATATATTTTGAATATATTTTGATATTTTGCCCCACTAACTTTTATTGTGAAGTGAAGGGCGGGTGGAATTTCTTCAAATGGTCCAACAACTTCCCGCTTGGCCCCACCAACTTTTGTCAGATTTGAACGGTCCCTGGCTTTAAAATGATTATTTTCACTTCAAGCATGGAAAATAAACAGGCAATGTGATAGTTTGCCACACTAACTTTTATCTGAAAACATCCACCCTTATTTCCACCCATGTTTTCTGGGTGTGCGTCTGAGCCTCTTCGACCAGTGACGGCGCCCCTCCGACCAGTGATGGCGCCCCTCTGGCAAGTGAAGGCGCCCCTTCGACCATTGAAGGCGCCCGCCCCTCTGGCAAGTAATCATGCGCCCCTCTGGCATGATTATTTTCACTTCAACCAGGCAATGTGATATTTTGCCCCACTAACTTTTATTTTGAAGTGAAGGGCGGGTGGAATATATTTTGAATATATTTTGATATTTTGCCCCACTAACTTTTATTGTGAAGTGAAGGGCGGGTGGAATTTCTTCAAATGGTCCAACAACTTCCCGCTTGGCCCCACCAACTTTTGTCAGATTTGAACGGTCCCTGGCTTTAAAATGATTATTTTCACTTCAAGCATGGAAAATAAACAGGCAATGTGATAGTTTGCCACACTAACTTTTATCTGAAAACATCCACCCTTATTTCCACCCATGTTTTCTGGGTGTGCGTCTGAGCCTCTTCGACCAGTGACGGCGCCCCTCCGACCAGTGATGGCGCCCCTCTGGCAAGTGAAGGCGCCCCTTCGACCATTGAAGGCGCCCGCCCCTCTGGCAAGTAATCATGCGCCCCTCTGGCATGATTATTTTCACTTCAACCAGGCAATGTGATATTTTGCCCCACTAACTTTTATTTTGAAGTGAAGGGCGGGTGGAATATATTTTGAATATATCTTGATATTTTGCCCCACTAACTTTTATTGTGAAAAGAAGGGCGGGTGGAATTTCTTCAAATGGTCCAACAACTTCCCGCTTGGCCCCACCAACTTTTGTCAGATTTGAACGGTCCCTGGCTTTAAAATGATTATTTTCACTTCAAGCATGGAAAATAAACAGGCAATGTGATAGTTTGCCACACTAACTTTTATCTGAAAACATCCACCCTTATTTCCACCCATGTTTTCTGGGTGTGCGTCTGAGCCTCTTCGACCAGTGACGGCGCCCCTCCGACCAGTGATGGCGCCCCTCTGGCAAGTGAAGGCGCCCCTTCGACCATTGAAGGCGCCCGCCCCTCTGGCAAGTAATCATGCGCCCCTCTGGCATGATTATTTTCACTTCAACCAGGCAATGTGATATTTTGCCCCACTAACTTTTATTTTGAAGTGAAGGGCGGGTGGAATATATTTTGAATATATTTTGATATTTTGCCCCACTAACTTTTATTGTGAAGTGAAGGGCGGGTGGAATTTCTTCAAATGGTCCAACAACTTCCCGCTTGGCCCCACCAACTTTTGTCAGATTTGAACGGTCCCTGGCTTTAAAATGATTATTTTCACTTCAAGCATGGAAAATAAACAGGCAATGTGATAGTTTGCCACACTAACTTTTATCTGAAAACATCCACCCTTATTTCCACCCATGTTTTCTGGGTGTGCGTCTGAGCCTCTTCGACCAGTGACGGCGCCCCTCCGACCAGTGATGGCGCCCCTCTGGCAAGTGAAGGCGCCCCTTCGACCATTGAAGGCGCCCGCCCCTCTGGCAAGTAATCATGCGCCCCTCTGGCATGATTATTTTCACTTCAACCAGGCAATGTGATATTTTGCCCCACTAACTTTTATTTTGAAGTGAAGGGCGGGTGGAATATATTTTGAATATATCTTGATATTTTGCCCCACTAACTTTTATTGTGAAAAGAAGGGCGGGTGGAATTTCTTCAAATGGTCCAACAACTTCCCGCTTGGCCCCACCAACTTTTGTCAGATTTGAACGGTCCCTGGCTTTAAAATGATTATTTTCACTTCAAGCATGGAAAATAAACAGGCAATGTGATAGTTTGCCACACTAACTTTTATCTGAAAACATCCACCCTTATTTCCACCCATGTTTTCTGGGTGTGCGTCTGAGCCTCTTCGACCAGTGACGGCGCCCCTCCGACCAGTGATGGCGCCCCTCTGGCAAGTGAAGGCGCCCCTTCGACCATTGAAGGCGCCCGCCCCTCTGGCAAGTAATCATGCGCCCCTCTGGCATGATTATTTTCACTTCAACCAGGCAATGTGATATTTTGCCCCACTAACTTTTATTTTGAAGTGAAGGGCGGGTGGAATATATTTTGAATATATTTTGATATTTTGCCCCACTAACTTTTATTGTGAAGTGAAGGGCGGGTGGAATTTCTTCAAATGGTCCAACAACTTCCCGCTTGGCCCCACCAACTTTTGTCAGATTTGAACGGTCCCTGGCTTTAAAATGATTATTTTCACTTCAAGCATGGAAAATAAACAGGCAATGTGATAGTTTGCCACACTAACTTTTATCTGAAAACATCCACCCTTATTTCCACCCATGTTTTCTGGGTGTGCGTCTGAGCCTCTTCGACCAGTGACGGCGCCCCTCCGACCAGTGATGGCGCCCCTCTGGCAAGTGAAGGCGCCCCTTCGACCATTGAAGGCGCCCGCCCCTCTGGCAAGTAATCATGCGCCCCTCTGGCATGATTATTTTCACTTCAACCAGGCAATGTGATATTTTGCCCCACTAACTTTTATTTTGAAGTGAAGGGCGGGTGGAATATATTTTGAATATATTTTGATATTTTGCCCCACTAACTTTTATTGTGAAGTGAAGGGCGGGTGGAATTTCTTCAAATGGTCCAACAACTTCCCGCTTGGCCCCACCAACTTTTGTCAGATTTGAACGGTCCCTGGCTTTAAAATGATTATTTTCACTTCAAGCATGGAAAATAAACAGGCAATGTGATAGTTTGCCACACTAACTTTTATCTGAAAACATCCACCCTTATTTCCACCCATGTTTTCTGGGTGTGCGTCTGAGCCTCTTCGACCAGTGACGGCGCCCCTCCGACCAGTGATGGCGCCCCTCTGGCAAGTGAAGGCGCCCCTTCGACCATTGAAGGCGCCCGCCCCTCTGGCAAGTAATCATGCGCCCCTCTGGCATGATTATTTTCACTTCAACCAGGCAATGTGATATTTTGCCCCACTAACTTTTATTTTGAAGTGAAGGGCGGGTGGAATATATTTTGAATATATTTTGATATTTTGCCCCACTAACTTTTATTGTGAAGTGAAGGGCGGGTGGAATTTCTTCAAATGGTCCAACAACTTCCCACTTGGCCCCACCAACTTTTGTCAGATTTGAACGGTCCCTGGCTTTAAAATGATTATTTTCACTTCAAGCATGGAAAATAAACAGGCAATGTGATAGTTTGCCACACTAACTTTTATCTGAAAACATCCACCCTTATTTCCACCCATGTTTTCTGGGTGTGCGTCTGAGCCTCTTCGACCAGTGACGGCGCCCCTCCGACCAGTGATGGCGCCCCTCTGGCAAGTGAAGGCGCCCCTTCGACCATTGAAGGCGCCCGCCCCTCTGGCAAGTAATCATGCGCCCCTCTGGCATGATTATTTTCACTTCAACCAGGCAATGTGATATTTTGCCCCACTAACTTTTATTTTGAAGTGAAGGGCGGGTGGAATATATTTTGAATATATTTTGATATTTTGCCCCACTAACTTTTATTGTGAAGTGAAGGGCGGGTGGAATTTCTTCAAATGGTCCAACAACTTCCCGCTTGGCCCCACCAACTTTTGTCAGATTTGAACGGTCCCTGGCTTTAAAATGATTATTTTCACTTCAAGCATGGAAAATAAACAGGCAATGTGATAGTTTGCCACACTAACTTTTATCTGAAAACATCCACCCTTATTTCCACCCATGTTTTCTGGGTGTGCGTCTGAGCCTCTTCGACCAGTGACGGCGCCCCTCCGACCAGTGATGGCGCCCCTCTGGCAAGTGAAGGCGCCCCTTCGACCATTGAAGGCGCCCTGGCAAGTAATCATGCGCCCCTCTGGCATGATTATTTTCACTTCAACCAGGCAATGTGATATTTTGCCCCACTAACTTTTATTTTGAAGTGAAGGGCGGGTGGAATATATTTTGAATATATTTTGATATTTTGCCCCACTAACTTTTATTGTGAAGTGAAGGGCGGGTGGAATTTCTTCAAATGGTCCAACAACTTCCCGCTTGGCCCCACCAACTTTTGTCAGATTTGAACGGTCCCTGGCTTTAAAATGATTATTTTCACTTCAAGCATGGAAAATAAACAGGCAATGTGATAGTTTGCCACACTAACTTTTATCTGAAAACATCCACCCTTATTTCCACCCATGTTTTCTGGGTGTGCGTCTGAGCCTCTTCGACCAGTGACGGCGCCCCTCCGACCAGTGATGGCGCCCCTCTGGCAAGTGAAGGCGCCCCTTCGACCATTGAAGGCGCCCGCCCCTCTGGCAAGTAATCATGCGCCCCTCTGGCATGATTATTTTCACTTCAACCAGGCAATGTGATATTTTGCCCCACTAACTTTTATTTTGAAGTGAAGGGCGGGTGGAATATATTTTGAATATATTTTGATATTTTGCCCCACTAACTTTTATTGTGAAGTGAAGGTCGGGTGGAATTTCTTCAAATGGTCCAACAACTTCCCGCTTGGCCCCACCAACTTTTGTCAGATTTGAACGGTCCCTGGCTTTAAAATGATTATTTTCACTTCAAGCATGGAAAATAAACAGGCAATGTGATAGTTTGCCACACTAACTTTTATCTGAAAACATCCACCCTTATTTCCACCCATGTTTTCTGGGTGTGCGTCTGAGCCTCTTCGACCAGTGACGGCGCCCCTCCGACCAGTGATGGCGCCCCTCTGGCAAGTGAAGGCGCCCCTTCGACCATTGAAGGCGCCCGCCCCTCTGGCAAGTAATCATGCGCCCCTCTGGCATGATTATTTTCACTTCAACCAGGCAATGTGATATTTTGCCCCACTAACTTTTATTTTGAAGTGAAGGGCGGGTGGAATATATTTTGAATATATTTTGATATTTTGCCCCACTAACTTTTATTGTGAAGTGAAGGGCGGGTGGAATTTCTTCAAATGGTCCAACAACTTCCCGCTTGGCCCCACCAACTTTTGTCAGATTTGAACGGTCCCTGGCTTTAAAATGATTATTTTCACTTCAAGCATGGAAAATAAACAGGCAATGTGATAGTTTGCCACACTAACTTTTATCTGAAAACATCCACCCTTATTTCCACCCATGTTTTCTGGGTGTGCGTCTGAGCCTCTTCGACCAGTGACGGCGCCCCTCCGACCAGTGATGGCGCCCCTCTGGCAAGTGAAGGCGCCCCTTCGACCATTGAAGGCGCCCGCCCCTCTGGCAAGTAATCATGCGCCCCTCTGGCATGATTATTTTCACTTCAACCAGGCAATGTGATATTTTGCCACACTAACTTTTATTTTGAAGTGAAGGGCGGGTGGAATATATTTTGAATATATTTTGATATTTTGCCCCACTAACTTTTATTGTGAAGTGAAGGGCGGGTGGAATTTCTTCAAATGGTCCAACAACTTCCCGCTTGGCCCCACCAACTTTTGTCAGATTTGAACGGTCCCTGGCTTTAAAATGATTATTTTCACTTCAAGCATGGAAAATAAACAGGCAATGTGATAGTTTGCCACACTAACTTTTATCTGAAAACATCCACCCTTATTTCCACCCATGTTTTCTGGGTGTGCGTCTGAGCCTCTTCGACCAGTGACGGCGCCCCTCCGACCAGTGATGGCGCCCCTCTGGCAAGTGAAGGCGCCCCTTCGACCATTGAAGGCGCCCTGGCAAGTAATCATGCGCCCCTCTGGCATGATTATTTTCACTTCAACCAGGCAATGTGATATTTTGCCCCACTAACTTTTATTTTGAAGTGAAGGGCGGGTGGAATATATTTTGAATATATTTTGATATTTTGCCCCACTAACTTTTATTGTGAAGTGAAGGGCGGGTGGAATTTCTTCAAATGGTCCAACAACTTCCCGCTTGGCCCCACCAACTTTTGTCAGATTTGAACGGTCCCTGGCTTTAAAATGATTATTTTCACTTCAAGCATGGAAAATAAACAGGCAATGTGATAGTTTGCCACACTAACTTTTATCTGAAAACATCCACCCTTATTTCCACCCATGTTTTCTGGGTGTGCGTCTGAGCCTCTTCGACCAGTGACGGCGCCCCTCCGACCAGTGATGGCGCCCCTCTGGCAAGTGAAGGCGCCCCTTCGACCATTGAAGGCGCCCGCCCCTCTGGCAAGTAATCATGCGCCCCTCTGGCATGATTATTTTCACTTCAACCAGGCAATGTGATATTTTGCCACACTAACTTTTATTTTGAAGTGAAGGGCGGGTGGAATATATTTTGAATATATTTTGATATTTTGCCCCACTAACTTTTATTGTGAAGTGAAGGGCGGGTGGAATTTCTTCAAATGGTCCAACAACTTCCCGCTTGGCCCCACCAACTTTTGTCAGATTTGAACGGTCCCTGGCTTTAAAATGATTATTTTCACTTCAAGCATGGAAAATAAACAGGCAATGTGATAGTTTGCCACACTAACTTTTATCTGAAAACATCCACCCTTATTTCCACCCATGTTTTCTGGGTGTGCGTCTGAGCCTCTTCGACCAGTGACGGCGCCCCTCCGACCAGTGATGGCGCCCCTCTGGCAAGTGAAGGCGCCCCTTCGACCATTGAAGGCGCCCGCCCCTCTGGCAAGTAATCATGCGCCCCTCTGGCATGATTATTTTCACTTCAACCAGGCAATGTGATATTTTGCCCCACTAACTTTTATTTTGAAGTGAAGGGCGGGTGGAATATATTTTGAATATATTTTGATATTTTGCCCCACTAACTTTTATTGTGAAGTGAAGGGCGGGTGGAATTTCTTCAAATGGTCCAACAACTTCCCGCTTGGCCCCACCAACTTTTGTCAGATTTGAACGGTCCCTGGCTTTAAAATGATTATTTTCACTTCAAGCATGGAAAATAAACAGGCAATGTGATAGTTTGCCACACTAACTTTTATCTGAAAACATCCACCCTTATTTCCACCCATGTTTTCTGGGTGTGCGTCTGAGCCTCTTCGACCAGTGACGGCGCCCCTCCGACCAGTGATGGCGCCCCTCTGGCAAGTGAAGGCGCCCCTTCGACCATTGAAGGCGCCCGCCCCTCTGGCAAGTAATCATGCGCCCCTCTGGCATGATTATTTTCACTTCAACCAGGCAATGTGATATTTTGCCCCACTAACTTTTATTTTGAAGTGAAGGGCGGGTGGAATATATTTTGAATATATTTTGATATTTTGCCCCACTAACTTTTATTGTGAAGTGAAGGGTGGGTGGAATTTCTTCAAATGGTCCAACAACTTCCCGCTTGGCCCCACCAACTTTTGTCAGATTTGAACGGTCCCTGGCTTTAAAATGATTATTTTCACTTCAAGCATGGAAAATAAACAGGCAATGTGATAGTTTGCCACACTAACTTTTATCTGAAAACATCCACCCTTATTTCCACCCATGTTTTCTGGGTGTGCGTCTGAGCCTCTTCGACCAGTGACGGCGCCCCTCCGACCAGTGATGGCGCCCCTCTGGCAAGTGAAGGCGCCCCTTCGACCATTGAAGGCGCCCGCCCCTCTGGCAAGTAATCATGCGCCCCTCTGGCATAATTATTTTCACTTCAACCAGGCAATGTGATATTTTGCCCCACTAACTTTTATTTTGAAGTGAAGGGCGGGTGGAATATATTTTGAATATATTTTGATATTTTGCCCCACTAACTTTTATTGTGAAGTGAAGGGCGGGTGGAATTTCTTCAAATGGAATTTCTTCAAATGGTTCAAACAACTTCCCGCTTGGCCCCACCAACTTTTGTCAGATTTGAACGGTCCCTGGCTTTAAAATGATTATTTTCACTTCAAGCATGGAAAATAAACAGGCAATGTGATAGTTTGCCACACTAACTTTTATCTGAAAACATCCACCCTTATTTCCACCCATGTTTTCTGGGTGTGCGTCTGAGCCTCTTCGACCAGTGACGGCGCCCCTCCGACCAGTGATGGCGCCCCTCTGGCAAGTGAAGGCGCCCCTTCGACCATTGAAGGCGCCCGCCCCTCTGGCAAGTAATCATGCGCCCCTCTGGCATGATTATTTTCACTTCAACCAGGCAATGTGATATTTTGCCCCACTAACTTTTATTTTGAAGTGAAGGGCGGGTGGAATATATTTTGAATATATTTTGATATTTTGCCCCACTAACTTTTATTGTGAAGTGAAGGGCGGGTGGAATTTCTTCAAATGGTCCAACAACTTCCCGCTTGGCCCCACCAACTTTTGTCAGATTTGAACGGTCCCTGGCTTTAAAATGATTATTTTCACTTCAAGCATGGAAAATAAACAGGCAATGTGATAGTTTGCCACACTAACTTTTATCTGAAAACATCCACCCTTATTTCCACCCATGTTTTCTGGGTGTGCGTCTGAGCCTCTTCGACCAGTGACGGCGCCCCTCCGACCAGTGATGGCGCCCCTCTGGCAAGTGAAGGCGCCCCTTCGACCATTGAAGGCGCCCGCCCCTCTGGCAAGTAATCATGCGCCCCTCTGGCATGATTATTTTCACTTCAACCAGGCAATGTGATATTTTGCCCCACTAACTTTTATTTTGAAGTGAAGGGCGGGTGGAATATATTTTGAATATATTTTGATATTTTGCCCCACTAACTTTTATTGTGAAGTGAAGGGCGGGTGGAATTTCTTCAAATGGTCCAACAACTTCCCGCTTGGCCCCACCAACTTTTGTCAGATTTGAACGGTCCCTGGCTTTAAAATGATTATTTTCACTTCAAGCATGGAAAATAAACAGGCAATGTGATAGTTTGCCACACTAACTTTTATCTGAAAACATCCACCCTTATTTCCACCCATGTTTTCTGGGTGTGCGTCTGAGCCTCTTCGACCAGTGACGGCGCCCCTCCGACCAGTGATGGCGCCCCTCTGGCAAGTGAAGGCGCCCCTTCGACCATTGAAGGCGCCCGCCCCTCTGGCAAGTAATCATGCGCCCCTCTGGCATGATTATTTTCACTTCAACCAGGCAATGTGATATTTTGCCCCACTAACTTTTATTTTGAAGTGAAGGGCGGGTGGAATATATTTTGAATATATTTTGATATTTTGCCCCACTAACTTTTATTGTGAAGTGAAGGGCGGGTGGAATTTCTTCAAATGGTCCAACAACTTCCCGCTTGGCCCCACCAACTTTTGTCAGATTTGAACGGTCCCTGGCTTTAAAATGATTATTTTCACTTCAAGCATGGAAAATAAACAGGCAATGTGATAGTTTGCCACACTAACTTTTATCTGAAAACATCCACCCTTATTTCCACCCATGTTTTCTGGGTGTGCGTCTGAGCCTCTTCGACCAGTGACGGCGCCCCTCCGACCAGTGATGGCGCCCCTCTGGCAAGTGAAGGCGCCCCTTCGACCATTGAAGGCGCCCGCCCCTCTGGCAAGTAATCATGCGCCCCTCTGGCATGATTATTTTCACTTCAACCAGGCAATGTGATATTTTGCCCCACTAACTTTTATTTTGAAGTGAAGGGCGGGTGGAATATATTTTGAATATATTTTGATATTTTGCCCCACTAACTTTTATTGTGAAGTGAAGGGCGGGTGGAATTTCTTCAAATGGTCCAACAACTTCCCGCTTGGCCCCACCAACTTTTGTCAGATTTGAACGGTCCCTGGCTTTAAAATGATTATTTTCACTTCAAGCATGGAAAATAAACAGGCAATGTGATAGTTTGCCACACTAACTTTTATCTGAAAACATCCACCCTTATTTCCACCCATGTTTTCTGGGTGTGCGTCTGAGCCTCTTCGACCAGTGACGGCGCCCCTCCGACCAGTGATGGCGCCCCTCTGGCAAGTGAAGGCGCCCCTTCGACCATTGAAGGCGCCCGCCCCTCTGGCAAGTAATCATGCGCCCCTCTGGCATGATTATTTTCACTTCAACCAGGCAATGTGATATTTTGCCACACTAACTTTTATTTTGAAGTGAAGGGCGGGTGGAATATATTTTGAATATATTTTGATATTTTGCCCCACTAACTTTTATTGTGAAGTGAAGGGCGGGTGGAATTTCTTCAAATGGTCCAACAACTTCCCGCTTGGCCCCACCAACTTTTGTCAGATTTGAACGGTCCCTGGCTTTAAAATGATTATTTTCACTTCAAGCATGGAAAATAAACAGGCAATGTGATAGTTTGCCACACTAACTTTTATCTGAAAACATCCACCCTTATTTCCACCCATGTTTTCTGGGTGTGCGTCTGAGCCTCTTCGACCAGTGACGGCGCCCCTCCGACCAGTGATGGCGCCCCTCTGGCAAGTGAAGGCGCCCCTTCGACCATTGAAGGCGCCCCTGGCAAGTAATCATGCGCCCCTCTGGCATGATTATTTTCACTTCAACCAGGCAATGTGATATTTTGCCCCACTAACTTTTATTTTGAAGTGAAGGGCGGGTGGAATATATTTTGAATATATTTTGATATTTTGCCCCACTAACTTTTATTGTGAAGTGAAGGGCGGGTGGAATTTCTTCAAATGGTCCAACAACTTCCCGCTTGGCCCCACCAACTTTTGTCAGATTTGAACGGTCCCTGGCTTTAAAATGATTATTTTCACTTCAAGCATGGAAAATAAACAGGCAATGTGATAGTTTGCCACACTAACTTTTATCTGAAAACATCCACCCTTATTTCCACCCATGTTTTCTGGGTGTGCGTCTGAGCCTCTTCGACCAGTGACGGCGCCCCTCCGACCAGTGATGGCGCCCCTCTGGCAAGTGAAGGCGCCCCTTCGACCATTGAAGGCGCCCGCCCCTCTGGCAAGTAATCATGCGCCCCTCTGGCATGATTATTTTCACTTCAACCAGGCAATGTGATATTTTGCCACACTAACTTTTATTTTGAAGTGAAGGGCGGGTGGAATATATTTTGAATATATTTTGATATTTTGCCCCACTAACTTTTATTGTGAAGTGAAGGGCGGGTGGAATTTCTTCAAATGGTCCAACAACTTCCCGCTTGGCCCCACCAACTTTTGTCAGATTTGAACGGTCCCTGGCTTTAAAATGATTATTTTCACTTCAAGCATGGAAAATAAACAGGCAATGTGATAGTTTGCCACACTAACTTTTATCTGAAAACATCCACCCTTATTTCCACCCATGTTTTCTGGGTGTGCGTCTGAGCCTCTTCGACCAGTGACGGCGCCCCTCCGACCAGTGATGGCGCCCCTCTGGCAAGTGAAGGCGCCCCTTCGACCATTGAAGGCGCCCGCCCCTCTGGCAAGTAATCATGCGCCCCTCTGGCATGATTATTTTCACTTCAACCAGGCAATGTGATATTTTGCCCCACTAACTTTTATTTTGAAGTGAAGGGCGGGTGGAATATATTTTGAATATATTTTGATATTTTGCCCCACTAACTTTTATTGTGAAGTGAAGGGCGGGTGGAATTTCTTCAAATGGTCCAACAACTTCCCGCTTGGCCCCACCAACTTTTGTCAGATTTGAACGGTCCCTGGCTTTAAAATGATTATTTTCACTTCAAGCATGGAAAATAAACAGGCAATGTGATAGTTTGCCACACTAACTTTTATCTGAAAACATCCACCCTTATTTCCACCCATGTTTTCTGGGTGTGCGTCTGAGCCTCTTCGACCAGTGACGGCGCCCCTCCGACCAGTGATGGCGCCCCTCTGGCAAGTGAAGGCGCCCCTTCGACCATTGAAGGCGCCCGCCCCTCTGGCAAGTAATCATGCGCCCCTCTGGCATGATTATTTTCACTTCAACCAGGCAATGTGATATTTTGCCCCACTAACTTTTATTTTGAAGTGAAGGGCGGGTGGAATATATTTTGAATATATTTTGATATTTTGCCCCACTAACTTTTATTGTGAAGTGAAGGGCGGGTGGAATTTCTTCAAATGGTCCAACAACTTCCCGCTTGGCCCCACCAACTTTTGTCAGATTTGAACGGTCCCTGGCTTTAAAATGATTATTTTCACTTCAAGCATGGAAAATAAACAGGCAATGTGATAGTTTGCCACACTAACTTTTATCTGAAAACATCCACCCTTATTTCCACCCATGTTTTCTGGGTGTGCGTCTGAGCCTCTTCGACCAGTGACGGCGCCCCTCCGACCAGTGATGGCGCCCCTCTGGCAAGTGAAGGCGCCCCTTCGACCATTGAAGGCGCCCGCCCCTCTGGCAAGTAATCATGCGCCCCTCTGGCATAATTATTTTCACTTCAACCAGGCAATGTGATATTTTGCCCCACTAACTTTTATTTTGAAGTGAAGGGCGGGTGGAATATATTTTGAATATATTTTGATATTTTGCCCCACTAACTTTTATTGTGAAGTGAAGGGCGGGTGGAATTTCTTCAAATGGAATTTCTTCAAATGGTTCAAACAACTTCCCGCTTGGCCCCACCAACTTTTGTCAGATTTGAACGGTCCCTGGCTTTAAAATGATTATTTTCACTTCAAGCATGGAAAATAAACAGGCAATGTGATAGTTTGCCACACTAACTTTTATCTGAAAACATCCACCCTTATTTCCACCCATGTTTTCTGGGTGTGCGTCTGAGCCTCTTCGACCAGTGACGGCGCCCCTCCGACCAGTGATGGCGCCCCTCTGGCAAGTGAAGGCGCCCCTTCGACCATTGAAGGCGCCCGCCCCTCTGGCAAGTAATCATGCGCCCCTCTGGCATGATTATTTTCACTTCAACCAGGCAATGTGATATTTTGCCCCACTAACTTTTATTTTGAAGTGAAGGGCGGGTGGAATATATTTTGAATATATTTTGATATTTTGCCCCACTAACTTTTATTGTGAAGTGAAGGGCGGGTGGAATTTCTTCAAATGGTCCAACAACTTCCCGCTTGGCCCCACCAACTTTTGTCAGATTTGAACGGTCCCTGGCTTTAAAATGATTATTTTCACTTCAAGCATGGAAAATAAACAGGCAATGTGATAGTTTGCCACACTAACTTTTATCTGAAAACATCCACCCTTATTTCCACCCATGTTTTCTGGGTGTGCGTCTGAGCCTCTTCGACCAGTGACGGCGCCCCTCCGACCAGTGATGGCGCCCCTCTGGCAAGTGAAGGCGCCCCTTCGACCATTGAAGGCGCCCGCCCCTCTGGCAAGTAATCATGCGCCCCTCTGGCATGATTATTTTCACTTCAACCAGGCAATGTGATATTTTGCCCCACTAACTTTTATTTTGAAGTGAAGGGCGGGTGGAATATATTTTGTTTATATTTTGATATTTTGCCCCACTAACTTTTATTGTGAAGTGAAGGGCGGGTGGAATTTCTTCAAATGGTCCAACAACTTCCCGCTTGGCCCCACCAACTTTTGTCAGATTTGAACGGTCCCTGGCTTTAAAATGATTATTTTCACTTCAAGCATGGAAAATAAACAGGCAATGTGATAGTTTGCCACACTAACTTTTATCTGAAAACATCCACCCTTATTTCCACCCATGTTTTCTGGGTGTGCGTCTGAGCCTCTTCGACCAGTGACGGCGCCCCTCCGACCAGTGATGGCGCCCCTCTGGCAAGTGAAGGCGCCCCTTCGACCATTGAAGGCGCCCGCCCCTCTGGCAAGTAATCATGCGCCCCTCTGGCATGATTATTTTCACTTCAACCAGGCAATGTGATATTTTGCCCCACTAACTTTTATTTTGAAGTGAAGGGCGGGTGGAATATATTTTGAATATATTTTGATATTTTGCCCCACTAACTTTTATTGTGAAGTGAAGGGCGGGTGGAATTTCTTCAAATGGTCCAACAACTTCCCGCTTGGCCCCACCAACTTTTGTCAGATTTGAACGGTCCCTGGCTTTAAAATGATTATTTTCACTTCAAGCATGGAAAATAAACAGGCAATGTGATAGTTTGCCACACTAACTTTTATCTGAAAACATCCACCCTTATTTCCACCCATGTTTTCTGGGTGTGCGTCTGAGCCTCTTCGACCAGTGACGGCGCCCCTCCGACCAGTGATGGCGCCCCTCTGGCAAGTGAAGGCGCCCCTTCGACCATTGAAGGCGCCCGCCCCTCTGGCAAGTAATCATGCGCCCCTCTGGCATGATTATTTTCACTTCAACCAGGCAATGTGATATTTTGCCACACTAACTTTTATTTTGAAGTGAAGGGCGGGTGGAATATATTTTGAATATATTTTGATATTTTGCCCCACTAACTTTTATTGTGAAGTGAAGGGCGGGTGGAATTTCTTCAAATGGTCCAACAACTTCCCGCTTGGCCCCACCAACTTTTGTCAGATTTGAACGGTCCCTGGCTTTAAAATGATTATTTTCACTTCAAGCATGGAAAATAAACAGGCAATGTGATAGTTTGCCACACTAACTTTTATCTGAAAACATCCACCCTTATTTCCACCCATGTTTTCTGGGTGTGCGTCTGAGCCTCTTCGACCAGTGACGGCGCCCCTCCGACCAGTGATGGCGCCCCTCTGGCAAGTGAAGGCGCCCCTTCGACCATTGAAGGCGCCCTGGCAAGTAATCATGCGCCCCTCTGGCATGATTATTTTCACTTCAACCAGGCAATGTGATATTTTGCCCCACTAACTTTTATTTTGAAGTGAAGGGCGGGTGGAATATATTTTGAATATATTTTGATATTTTGCCCCACTAACTTTTATTGTGAAGTGAAGGGCGGGTGGAATTTCTTCAAATGGTCCAACAACTTCCCGCTTGGCCCCACCAACTTTTGTCAGATTTGAACGGTCCCTGGCTTTAAAATGATTATTTTCACTTCAAGCATGGAAAATAAACAGGCAATGTGATAGTTTGCCACACTAACTTTTATCTGAAAACATCCACCCTTATTTCCACCCATGTTTTCTGGGTGTGCGTCTGAGCCTCTTCGACCAGTGACGGCGCCCCTCCGACCAGTGATGGCGCCCCTCTGGCAAGTGAAGGCGCCCCTTCGACCATTGAAGGCGCCCGCCCCTCTGGCAAGTAATCATGCGCCCCTCTGGCATGATTATTTTCACTTCAACCAGGCAATGTGATATTTTGCCCCACTAACTTTTATTTTGAAGTGAAGGGCGGGTGGAATATATTTTGAATATATTTTGATATTTTGCCCCACTAACTTTTATTGTGAAGTGAAGGGCGGGTGGAATTTCTTCAAATGGTCCAACAACTTCCCGCTTGGCCCCACCAACTTTTGTCAGATTTGAACGGTCCCTGGCTTTAAAATGATTATTTTCACTTCAAGCATGGAAAATAAACAGGCAATGTGATAGTTTGCCACACTAACTTTTATCTGAAAACATCCACCCTTATTTCCACCCATGTTTTCTGGGTGTGCGTCTGAGCCTCTTCGACCAGTGACGGCGCCCCTCCGACCAGTGATGGCGCCCCTCTGGCAAGTGAAGGCGCCCCTTCGACCATTGAAGGCGCCCTGGCAAGTAATCATGCGCCCCTCTGGCATGATTATTTTCACTTCAACCAGGCAATGTGATATTTTGCCCCACTAACTTTTATTTTGAAGTGAAGGGCGGGTGGAATATATTTTGAATATATTTTGATATTTTGCCCCACTAACTTTTATTGTGAAGTGAAGGGCGGGTGGAATTTCTTCAAATGGTCCAACAACTTCCCGCTTGGCCCCACCAACTTTTGTCAGATTTGAACGGTCCCTGGCTTTAAAATGATTATTTTCACTTCAAGCATGGAAAATAAACAGGCAATGTGATAGTTTGCCACACTAACTTTTATCTGAAAACATCCACCCTTATTTCCACCCATGTTTTCTGGGTGTGCGTCTGAGCCTCTTCGACCAGTGACGGCGCCCCTCCGACCAGTGATGGCGCCCCTCTGGCAAGTGAAGGCGCCCCTTCGACCATTGAAGGCGCCCGCCCCTCTGGCAAGTAATCATGCGCCCCTCTGGCATGATTATTTTCACTTCAACCAGGCAATGTGATATTTTGCCCCACTAACTTTTATTTTGAAGTGAAGGGCGGGTGGAATATATTTTGAATATATTTTGATATTTTGCCCCACTAACTTTTATTGTGAAGTGAAGGGCGGGTGGAATTTCTTCAAATGGTCCAACAACTTCCCGCTTGGCCCCACCAACTTTTGTCAGATTTGAACGGTCCCTGGCTTTAAAATGATTATTTTCACTTCAAGCATGGAAAATAAACAGGCAATGTGATAGTTTGCCACACTAACTTTTATCTGAAAACATCCACCCTCATTTCCACCCATGTTTTCTGGGTGTGCGTCTGAGCCTCTTCGACCAGTGACGGCGCCCCTCCGACCAGTGATGGCGCCCCTCTGGCAAGTGAAGGCGCCCCTTCGACCATTGAAGGCGCCCGCCCCTCTGGCAAGTAATCATGCGCCCCTCTGGCATGATTATTTTCACTTCAACCAGGCAATGTGATATTTTGCCCCACTAACTTTTATTTTGAAGTGAAGGGCGGGTGGAATATATTTTGAATATATTTTGATATTTTGCCCCACTAACTTTTATTGTGAAGTGAAGGGCGGGTGGAATTTCTTCAAATGGTCCAACAACTTCCCGCTTGGCCCCACCAACTTTTGTCAGATTTGAACGGTCCCTGGCTTTAAAATGATTATTTTCACTTCAAGCATGGAAAATAAACGGGCAATGTGATAGTTTGCCACACTAACTTTTATCTGAAAACATCCACCCTTATTTCCACCCATGTTTTCTGGGTGTGCGTCTGAGCCTCTTCGACCAGTGACGGCGCCCCTCCGACCAGTGATGGCGCCCCTCTGGCAAGTGAAGGCGCCCCTTCGACCATTGAAGGCGCCCGCCCCTCTGGCAAGTAATCATGCGCCCCTCTGGCATGATTATTTTCACTTCAACCAGGCAATGTGATATTTTGCCCCACTAACTTTGATTTTGAAGTGAAGGGCGGGTGGAATATATTTTGAATATATTTTGATATTTTGCCCCACTAACTTTTATTGTGAAAAGAAGGGCGGGTGGAATTTCTTCAAATGGTCCAACAACTTCCCGCTTGGCCCCACCAACTTTTGTCAGATTTGAACGGTCCCTGGCTTTAAAATGATTATTTTCACTTCAAGCATGGAAAATAAACAGGCAATGTGATAGTTTGCCACACTAACTTTTATCTGAAAACATGCACCCTTATTTCCACCCATGTTTTCTGGGTGTGCGTCTGAGCCTCTTCGACCAGTGACGGCGCCCCTCCGACCAGTGATGGCGCCCCTCTGGCAAGTGAAGGCGCCCCTTCGACCATTGAAGGCGCCCGCCCCTCTGGCAAGTAATCATGCGCCCCTTCTGGCATGATTATTTTCACTTCAACCAGGCAATGTGATATTTTGCCCCACTAACTTATATTTTGAAGTGAAGGGCGGGTGGAATATATTTTGAATATATTTTGATATTTTGCCCCACTAACTTTTATTGTGAAGTGAAGGGCGGGTGGAATTTCTTCAAATGGTCCAACAACTTCCCGCTTGGCCCCACCAACTTTTGTCAGATTTGAACGGTCCCTGGCTTTAAAATGATTATTTTCACTTCAAGCATGGAAAATAAACAGGCAATGTGATAGTTTGCCACACTAACTTTTATCTGAAAACATCCACCCTTATTTCCACCCATGTTTTCTGGGTGTGCGTCTGAGCCTCTTCGACCAGTGACGGCGCCCCTCCGACCAGTGATGGCGCCCCTCTGGCAAGTGAAGGCGCCCCTTCGACCATTGAAGGCGCCCGCCCCTCTGGCAAGTAATCATGCGCCCCTCTGGCATGATTATTTTCACTTCAACCAGGCAATGTGATATTTTGCCCCACTAACTTTTATTTTGAAGTGAAGGGCGGGTGGAATATATTTTGAATATATTTTGATATTTTGCCCCACTAACTTTTATTGTGAAGTGAAGGGCGGGTGGAATTTCTTCAAATGGTCCAACAACTTCCCGCTTGGCCCCACCAACTTTTGTCAGATTTGAACGGTCCCTGGCTTTAAAATGATTATTTTCACTTCAAGCATGGAAAATAAACAGGCAATGTGATAGTTTGCCACACTAACTTTTATCTGAAAACATCCACCCTTATTTCCACCCATGTTTTCTGGGTGTGCGTCTGAGCCTCTTTGACCAGTGACGGCGCCCCTCCGACCAGTGATGGCGCCCCTCTGGCAAGTGAAGGCGCCCCTTCGACCATTGAAGGCGCCCGCCCCTCTGGCAAGTAATCATGCGCCCCTCTGGCATGATTATTTTCACTTCAACCAGGCAATGTGATATTTTGCCCCACTAACTTTTATTTTGAAGTGAAGGGCGGGTGGAATATATTTTGAATATATTTTGATATTTTGCCCCACTAACTTTTATTGTGAAGTGAAGGGCGGGTGGAATTTCTTCAAATGGTCCAACAACTTCCCGCTTGGCCCCACCAACTTTTGTCAGATTTGAACGGTCCCTGGCTTTAAAATGATTATTTTCACTTCAAGCATGGAAAATAAACAGGCAATGTGATAGTTTGCCACACTAACTTTTATCTGAAAACATCCACCCTTATTTCCACCCATGTTTTCTGGGTGTGCGTCTGAGCCTCTTCGACCAGTGACGGCGCCCCTCCGACCAGTGATGGCGCCCCTCTGGCAAGTGAAGGCGCCCCTTCGACCATTGAAGGCGCCCGCCCCTCTGGCAAGTAATCATGCGCCCCTCTGGCATGATTATTTTCACTTCAACCAGGCAATGTGATATTTTGCCCCACTAACTTTTATTTTGAAGTGAAGGGCGGGTGGAATATATTTTGAATATATTTTGATATTTTGCCCCACTAACTTTTATTGTGAAGTGAAGGGCGGGTGGAATTTCTTCAAATGGTCCAACAACTTCCCACTTGGCCCCACCAACTTTTGTCAGATTTGAACGGTCCCTGGCTTTAAAATGATTATTTTCACTTCAAGCATGGAAAATAAACAGGCAATGTGATAGTTTGCCACACTAACTTTTATCTGAAAACATCCACCCTTATTTCCACCCATGTTTTCTGGGTGTGCGTCTGAGCCTCTTCGACCAGTGACGGCGCCCCTCCGACCAGTGATGGCGCCCCTCTGGCAAGTGAAGGCGCCCCTTCGACCATTGAAGGCGCCCGCCCCTCTGGCAAGTAATCATGCGCCCCTCTGGCATGATTATTTTCACTTCAACCAGGCAATGTGATATTTTGCCCCACTAACTTTTATTTTGAAGTGAAGGGCGGGTGGAATATATTTTGAATATATTTTGATATTTTGCCCCACTAACTTTTATTGTGAAGTGAAGGGCGGGTGGAATTTCTTCAAATGGTCCAACAACTTCCCGCTTGGCCCCACCAACTTTTGTCAGATTTGAACGGTCCCTGGCTTTAAAATGATTATTTTCACTTCAAGCATGGAAAATAAACAGGCAATGTGATAGTTTGCCACACTAACTTTTATCTGAAAACATCCACCCTTATTTCCACCCATGTTTTCTGGGTGTGCGTCTGAGCCTCTTCGACCAGTGACGGCGCCCCTCCGACCAGTGATGGCGCCCCTCTGGCAAGTGAAGGCGCCCCTTCGACCATTGAAGGCGCCCTGGCAAGTAATCATGCGCCCCTCTGGCATGATTATTTTCACTTCAACCAGGCAATGTGATATTTTGCCCCACTAACTTTTATTTTGAAGTGAAGGGCGGGTGGAATATATTTTGAATATATTTTGATATTTTGCCCCACTAACTTTTATTGTGAAGTGAAGGGCGGGTGGAATTTCTTCAAATGGTCCAACAACTTCCCGCTTGGCCCCACCAACTTTTGTCAGATTTGAACGGTCCCTGGCTTTAAAATGATTATTTTCACTTCAAGCATGGAAAATAAACAGGCAATGTGATAGTTTGCCACACTAACTTTTATCTGAAAACATCCACCCTTATTTCCACCCATGTTTTCTGGGTGTGCGTCTGAGCCTCTTCGACCAGTGACGGCGCCCCTCCGACCAGTGATGGCGCCCCTCTGGCAAGTGAAGGCGCCCCTTCGACCATTGAAGGCGCCCGCCCCTCTGGCAAGTAATCATGCGCCCCTCTGGCATGATTATTTTCACTTCAACCAGGCAATGTGATATTTTGCCCCACTAACTTTTATTTTGAAGTGAAGGGCGGGTGGAATATATTTTGAATATATTTTGATATTTTGCCCCACTAACTTTTATTGTGAAGTGAAGGGCGGGTGGAATTTCTTCAAATGGTCCAACAACTTCCCGCTTGGCCCCACCAACTTTTGTCAGATTTGAACGGTCCCTGGCTTTAAAATGATTATTTTCACTTCAAGCATGGAAAATAAACAGGCAATGTGATAGTTTGCCACACTAACTTTTATCTGAAAACATCCACCCTTATTTCCACCCATGTTTTCTGGGTGTGCGTCTGAGCCTCTTCGACCAGTGACGGCGCCCCTCCGACCAGTGATGGCGCCCCTCTGGCAAGTGAAGGCGCCCCTTCGACCATTGAAGGCGCCCGCCCCTCTGGCAAGTAATCATGCGCCCCTCTGGCATGATTATTTTCACTTCAACCAGGCAATGTGATATTTTGCCCCACTAACTTTTATTTTGAAGTGAAGGGCGGGTGGAATATATTTTGAATATATTTTGATATTTTGCCCCACTAACTTTTATTGTGAAGTGAAGGGCGGGTGGAATTTCTTCAAATGGTCCAACAACTTCCCGCTTGGCCCCACCAACTTTTGTCAGATTTGAACGGTCCCTGGCTTTAAAATGATTATTTTCACTTCAAGCATGGAAAATAAACAGGCAATGTGATAGTTTGCCACACTAACTTTTATCTGAAAACATCCACCCTTATTTCCACCCATGTTTTCTGGGTGTGCGTCTGAGCCTCTTCGACCAGTGACGGCGCCCCTCCGACCAGTGATGGCGCCCCTCTGGCAAGTGAAGGCGCCCCTTCGACCATTGAAGGCGCCCGCCCCTCTGGCAAGTAATCATGCGCCCCTCTGGCATGATTATTTTCACTTCAACCAGGCAATGTGATATTTTGCCCCACTAACTTTTATTTTGAAGTGAAGGGCGGGTGGAATATATTTTGAATATATTTTGATATTTTGCCCCACTAACTTTTATTGTGAAGTGAAGGGCGGGTGGAATTTCTTCAAATGGTCCAACAACTTCCCGCTTGGCCCCACCAACTTTTGTCAGATTTGAACGGTCCCTGGCTTTAAAATGATTATTTTCACTTCAAGCATGGAAAATAAACAGGCAATGTGATAGTTTGCCACACTAACTTTTATCTGAAAACATCCACCCTTATTTCCACCCATGTTTTCTGGGTGTGCGTCTGAGCCTCTTCGACCAGTGACGGCGCCCCTCCGACCAGTGATGGCGCCCCTCTGGCAAGTGAAGGCGCCCCTTCGACCATTGAAGGCGCCCGCCCCTCTGGCAAGTAATCATGCGCCCCTCTGGCATGATTATTTTCACTTCAACCAGGCAATGTGATATTTTGCCCCACTAACTTTTATTTTGAAGTGAAGGGCGGGTGGAATATATTTTGAATATATTTTGATATTTTGCCCCACTAACTTTTATTGTGAAGTGAAGGGCGGGTGGAATTTCTTCAAATGGTCCAACAACTTCCCGCTTGGCCCCACCAACTTTTGTCAGATTTGAACGGTCCCTGGCTTTAAAATGATTATTTTCTTCTTCAAGCATGGAAAATAAACAGGCAATGTGATAGTTTGCCACACTAACTTTTATCTGAAAACATCCACCCTTATTTCCACCCATGTTTTCTGGGTGTGCGTCTGAGCCTCTTCGACCAGTGACGGCGCCCCTCCGACCAGTGATGGCGCCCCTCTGGCAAGTGAAGGCGGCCCCTTCGACCATTGAAGGCGCCCGCCCCTCTGGCAAGTAATCATGCGCCCCTCTGGCATGATTATTTTCACTTCAACCAGGCAATGTGATATTTTGCCCCACTAACTTTTATTTTGAAGTGAAGGGCGGGTGGAATATATTTTGAATATATTTTGATATTTTGCCCCACTAACTTTTATTGTGAAGTGAAGGGCGGGTGGAATTTCTTCAAATGGTCCAACAACTTCCCGCTTGGCCCCACCAACTTTTGTCAGATTTGAACGGTCCCTGGCTTTAAAATGATTATTTTCACTTCAAGCATGGAAAATAAACAGGCAATGTGATAGTTTGCCACACTAACTTTTATCTGAAAACATCCACCCTTATTTCCACCCATGTTTTCTGGGTGTGCGTCTGAGCCTCTTCGACCAGTGACGGCGCCCCTCCGACCAGTGATGGCGCCCCTCTGGCAAGTGAAGGCGCCCCTTCGACCATTGAAGGCGCCCGCCCCTCTGGCAAGTAATCATGCGCCCCTCTGGCATGATTATTTTCACTTCAACCAGGCAATGTGATATTTTGCCCCACTAACTTTTATTTTGAAGTGAAGGGCGGGTGGAATATATTTTGAATATATTTTGATATTTTGCCCCACTAACTTTTATTGTGAAGTGAAGGGCGGGTGGAATTTCTTCAAATGGTCCAACAACTTCCCGCTTGGCCCCACAAACTTTTGTCAGATTTGAACGGTCCCTGGCTTTAAAATGATTATTTTCACTTCAAGCATGGAAAATAAACAGGCAATGTGATAGTTTGCCACACTAACTTTTATCTGAAAACATCCACCCTTATTTCCACCCATGTTTTCTGGGTGTGCGTCTGAGCCTCTTCGACCAGTGACGGCGCCCCTCCGACCAGTGATGGCGCCCCTCTGGCAAGTGAAGGCGCCCCTTCGACCATTGAAGGCGCCCTGGCAAGTAATCATGCGCCCCTCTGGCATGATTATTTTCACTTCAACCAGGCAATGTGATATTTTGCCCCACTAACTTTTATTTTGAAGTGAAGGGCGGGTGGAATATATTTTGAATATATTTTGATATTTTGCCCCACTAACTTTTATTGTGAAGTGAAGGGCGGGTGGAATTTCTTCAAATGGTCCAACAACTTCCCGCTTGGCCCCACCAACTTTTGTCAGATTTGAACGGTCCCTGGCTTTAAAATGATTATTTTCACTTCAAGCATGGAAAATAAACAGGCAATGTGATAGTTTGCCACACTAACTTTTATCTGAAAACATCCACCCTTATTTCCACCCATGTTTTCTGGGTGTGCGTCTGAGCCTCTTCGACCAGTGACGGCGCCCCTCCGACCAGTGATGGCGCCCCTCTGGCAAGTGAAGGCGCCCCTTCGACCATTGAAGGCGCCCGCCCCTCTGGCAAGTAATCATGCGCCCCTCTGGCATGATTATTTTCACTTCAACCAGGCAATGTGATATTTTGCCCCACTAACTTTTATTTTGAAGTGAAGGGCGGGTGGAATATATTTTGAATATATTTTGATATTTTGCCCCACTAACTTTTATTGTGAAGTGAAGGGCGGGTGGAATTTCTTCAAATGGTCCAACAACTTCCCGCTTGGCCCCACCAACTTTTGTCAGATTTGAACGGTCCCTGGCTTTAAAATGATTATTTTCACTTCAAGCATGGAAAATAAACAGGCAATGTGATAGTTTGCCACACTAACTTTTATCTGAAAACATCCACCCTTATTTCCACCCATGTTTTCTGGGTGTGCGTCTGAGCCTCTTCGACCAGTGACGGCGCCCCTCCGACCAGTGATGGCGCCCCTCTGGCAAGTGAAGGCGCCCCTTCGACCATTGAAGGCGCCCGCCCCTCTGGCAAGTAATCATGCGCCCCTCTGGCATGATTATTTTCACTTCAACCAGGCAATGTGATATTTTGCCCCACTAACTTTTATTTTGAAGTGAAGGGCGGGTGGAATATATTTTGAATATATTTTGATATTTTGCCCCACTAACTTTTATTGTGAAGTGAAGGGCGGGTGGAATTTCTTCAAATGGTCCAACAACTTCCCGCTTGGCCCCACCAACTTTTGTCAGATTTGAACGGTCCCTGGCTTTAAAATGATTATTTTCACTTCAAGCATGGAAAATAAACAGGCAATGTGATAGTTTGCCACACTAACTTTTATCTGAAAACATCCACCCTTATTTCCACCCATGTTTTCTGGGTGTGCGTCTGAGCCTCTTCGACCAGTGACGGCGCCCCTCCGACCAGTGATGGCGCCCCTCTGGCAAGTGAAGGCGCCCCTTCGACCATTGAAGGCGCCCGCCCCTCTGGCAAGTAATCATGCGCCCCTCTGGCATGATTATTTTCACTTCAACCAGGCAATGTGATATTTTGCCCCACTAACTTTTATTTTGAAGTGAAGGGCGGGTGGAATATATTTTGAATATATTTTGATATTTTGCCCCACTAACTTTTATTGTGAAGTGAAGGGCGGGTGGAATTTCTTCAAATGGTCCAACAACTTCCCGCTTGGCCCCACCAACTTTTGTCAGATTTGAACGGTCCCTGGCTTTAAAATGATTATTTTCACTTCAAGCATGGAAAATAAACAGGCAATGTGATAGTTTGCCACACTAACTTTTATCTGAAAACATCCACCCTTATTTCCACCCATGTTTTCTGGGTGTGCGTCTGAGCCTCTTCGACCAGTGACGGCGCCCCTCCGACCAGTGATGGCGCCCCTCTGGCAAGTGAAGGCGCCCCTTCGACCATTGAAGGCGCCCGCCCCTCTGGCAAGTAATCATGCGCCCCTCTGGCATGATTATTTTCACTTCAACCAGGCAATGTGATATTTTGCCCCACTAACTTTTATTTTGAAGTGAAGGGCGGGTGGAATATATTTTGAATATATTTTGATATTTTGCCCCACTAACTTTTATTGTGAAGTGAAGGGCGGGTGGAATTTCTTCAAATGGTCCAACAACTTCCCGCTTGGCCCCACCAACTTTTGTCAGATTTGAACGGTCCCTGGCTTTAAAATGATTATTTTCACTTCAAGCATGGAAAATAAACAGGCAATGTGATAGTTTGCCACACTAACTTTTATCTGAAAACATCCACCCTTATTTCCACCCATGTTTTCTGGGTGTGCGTCTGAGCCTCTTCGACCAGTGACGGCGCCCCTCCGACCAGTGATGGCGCCCCTCTGGCAAGTGAAGGCGCCCCTTCGACCATTGAAGGCGCCCGCCCCTCTGGCAAGTAATCATGCGCCCCTCTGGCATGATTATTTTCACTTCAACCAGGCAATGTGATATTTTGCCCCACTAACTTTTATTTTGAAGTGAAGGGCGGGTGGAATATATTTTGAATATATTTTGATATTTTGCCCCACTAACTTTTATTGTGAAGTGAAGGGCGGGTGGAATTTCTTCAAATGGTCCAACAACTTCCCGCTTGGCCCCACCAACTTTTGTCAGATTTGAACGGTCCCTGGCTTTAAAATGATTATTTTCACTTCAAGCATGGAAAATAAACAGGCAATGTGATAGTTTGCCACACTAACTTTTATCTGAAAACATCCACCCTTATTTCCACCCATGTTTTCTGGGTGTGCGTCTGAGCCTCTTCGACCAGTGACGGCGCCCCTCCGACCAGTGATGGCGCCCCTCTGGCAAGTGAAGGCGCCCCTTCGACCATTGAAGGCGCCCGCCCCTCTGGCAAGTAATCATGCGCCCCTCTGGCATGATTATTTTCACTTCAACCAGGCAATGTGATATTTTGCCCCACTAACTTTTATTTTGAAGTGAAGGGCGGGTGGAATATATTTTGAATATATTTTGATATTTTGCCCCACTAACTTTTATTGTGAAGTGAAGGGCGGGTGGAATTTCTTCAAATGGTCCAACAACTTCCCGCTTGGCCCCACAAACTTTTGTCAGATTTGAACGGTCCCTGGCTTTAAAATGATTATTTTCACTTCAAGCATGGAAAATAAACAGGCAATGTGAAAACATCCACCCTTATTTCCACCCATGTTTTCTGGGTGTGCGTCTGAGCCTCTTCGACCAGTGACGGCGCCCCTCCGACCAGTGATGGCGCCCCTCTGGCAAGTGAAGGCGCCCCTTCGACCATTGAAGGCGCCCGCCCCTCTGGCAAGTAATCATGCGCCCCTCTGGCATGATTATTTTCACTTCAACCAGGCAATGTGATATTTTGCCCCACTAACTTTTATTTTGAAGTGAAGGGCGGGTGGAATATATTTTGAATATATTTTGATATTTTGCCCCACTAACTTTTATTGTGAAGTGAAGGGCGGGTGGAATTTCTTCAAATGGTCCAACAACTTCCCGCTTGGCCCCACCAACTTTTGTCAGATTTGAACGGTCCCTGGCTTTAAAATGATTATTTTCACTTCAAGCATGGAAAATAAACAGGCAATGTGATAGTTTGCCACACTAACTTTTATCTGAAAACATCCACCCTTATTTCCACCCATGTTTTCTGGGTGTGCGTCTGAGCCTCTTCGACCAGTGACGGCGCCCCTCCGACCAGTGATGGCGCCCCTCTGGCAAGTGAAGGCGCCCCTTCGACCATTGAAGGCGCCCGCCCCTCTGGCAAGTAATCATGCGCCCCTCTGGCATGATTATTTTCACTTCAACCAGGCAATGTGATATTTTGCCCCACTAACTTTTATTTTGAAGTGAAGGGCGGGTGGAATATATTTTGAATATATTTTGATATTTTGCCCCACTAACTTTTATTGTGAAGTGAAGGGCGGGTGGAATTTCTTCAAATGGTCCAACAACTTCCCGCTTGGCCCCACCAACTTTTGTCAGATTTGAACGGTCCCTGGCTTTAAAATGATTATTTTCACTTCAAGCATGGAAAATAAACAGGCAATGTGATAGTTTGCCACACTAACTTTTATCTGAAAACATCCACCCTTATTTCCACCCATGTTTTCTGGGTGTGCGTCTGAGCCTCTTCGACCAGTGACGGCGCCCCTCCGACCAGTGATGGCGCCCCTCTGGCAAGTGAAGGCGGCCCCTTCGACCATTGAAGGCGCCCGCCCCTCTGGCAAGTAATCATGCGCCCCTCTGGCATGATTATTTTCACTTCAACCAGGCAATGTGATATTTTGCCCCACTAACTTTTATTTTGAAGTGAAGGGCGGGTGGAATATATTTTGAATATATTTTGATATTTTGCCCCACTAACTTTTATTGTGAAGTGAAGGGCGGGTGGAATTTCTTCAAATGGTCCAACAACTTCCCGCTTGGCCCCACCAACTTTTGTCAGATTTGAACGGTCCCTGGCTTTAAAATGATTATTTTCACTTCAAGCATGGAAAATAAACAGGCAATGTGATAGTTTGCCACACTAACTTTTATCTGAAAACATCCACCCTTATTTCCACCCATGTTTTCTGGGTGTGCGTCTGAGCCTCTTCGACCAGTGACGGCGCCCCTCCGACCAGTGATGGCGCCCCTCTGGCAAGTGAAGGCGCCCCTTCGACCATTGAAGGCGCCCGCCCCTCTGGCAAGTAATCATGCGCCCCTCTGGCATGATTATTTTCACTTCAACCAGGCAATGTGATATTTTGCCCCACTAACTTTTATTTTGAAGTGAAGGGCGGGTGGAATATATTTTGAATATATTTTGATATTTTGCCCCACTAACTTTTATTGTGAAGTGAAGGGCGGGTGGAATTTCTTCAAATGGTCCAACAACTTCCCGCTTGGCCCCACCAACTTTTGTCAGATTTGAACGGTCCCTGGCTTTAAAATGATTATTTTCACTTCAAGCATGGAAAATAAACAGGCAATGTGATAGTTTGCCACACTAACTTTTATCTGAAAACATCCACCCTTATTTCCACCCATGTTTTCTGGGTGTGCGTCTGAGCCTCTTCGACCAGTGACGGCGCCCCTCCGACCAGTGATGGCGCCCCTCTGGCAAGTGAAGGCGCCCCTTCGACCATTGAAGGCGCCCGCCCCTCTGGCAAGTAATCATGCGCCCCTCTGGCATGATTATTTTCACTTCAACCAGGCAATGTGATATTTTGCCCCACTAACTTTTATTTTGAAGTGAAGGGCGGGTGGAATATATTTTGAATATATTTTGATATTTTGCCCCACTAACTTTTATTGTGAAGTGAAAGGCGGGTGGAATTTCTTCAAATGGTCCAACAACTTCCCGCTTGGCCCCACCAACTTTTGTCAGATTTGAACGGTCCCTGGCTTTAAAATGATTATTTTCACTTCAAGCATGGAAAATAAACAGGCAATGTGATAGTTTGCCACACTAACTTTTATCTGAAAACATCCACCCTTATTTCCACCCATGTTTTCTGGGTGTGCGTCTGAGCCTCTTCGACCAGTGACGGCGCCCCTCCGACCAGTGATGGCGCCCCTCTGGCAAGTGAAGGCGCCCCTTCGACCATTGAAGGCGCCCTGGCAAGTAATCATGCGCCCCTCTGGCATGATTATTTTCACTTCAACCAGGCAATGTGATATTTTGCCCCACTAACTTTTATTTTGAAGTGAAGGGCGGGTGGAATATATTTTGAATATATTTTGATATTTTGCCCCACTAACTTTTATTGTGAAGTGAAGGGCGGGTGGAATTTCTTCAAATGGTCCAACAACTTCCCGCTTGGCCCCACCAACTTTTGTCAGATTTGAACGGTCCCTGGCTTTAAAATGATTATTTTCACTTCAAGCATGGAAAATAAACAGGCAATGTGATAGTTTGCCACACTAACTTTTATCTGAAAACATCCACCCTTATTTCCACCCATGTTTTCTGGGTGTGCGTCTGAGCCTCTTCGACCAGTGACGGCGCCCCTCCGACCAGTGATGGCGCCCCTCTGGCAAGTGAAGGCGCCCCTTCGACCATTGAAGGCGCCCTGGCAAGTAATCATGCGCCCCTCTGTCTGAGCCTCTTCGACCAGTGACGGCGCCCCTCCGACCAGTGATGGCGCCCCTCTGGCAAGTGAAGGCGCCCCTTCGACCATTGAAGGCGCCCTGGCAAGTAATCGGACTCTGGTGATGCGGGTGCGGGGACGGCAGGTGCTTCTTCGGCTGCGGTTCCCGGCACGTCGATCCCGTCGGCTGGCGGTGGGCCGGGGCAGCGGCCGGTGACCGGTACGGACGGCCCAGGTCCGGTCCCGGCCTAACTGTCTTCCCCGTTCGGGTCGGCGCAGTTTCTCCAGCTTTCGGCCGCGTGAGTCTGGACATGTTGCACGGTGCGTGCAAGGTGGTACATTGTGGGCAGTCATAGTATACATTTGTTACTTGTGTGGGGCAACGTAACATGATTTGCTAATCGTATAACTGAACGTGCAGCCCTTGTTTTCAATAAACAACGTGCAGCCTCGTAAACTCGGCGGTCAATACAGTCTAGTTTTGTTGGCGATGCTGATTACTGAGAGTTAGTGTAACGTAATATTAAGCTTTGCGGTGCTCAGATAATGTTTGACTCCCGGTCTTGTACGACGTGATATACTGTGTTTAGTGCGTAGCTCGGTCTGCCAAAATTGTAGTTTAACATTGAGTTATGTATTGACCCGCGCGGTCATGTAAGTGAAGCATGACTTCAATAGCACACAATACAGTGTGCTAAATCAAACGTCAACTAGGGCGATGTACGCCGTATACGGTGATGTGCATAATGTGGTGATTGTCACTGTCGAAAATGTGTGGAATGTGGTCGGCAGATCACGGGATTATAAACTGCATTTATATGTGTGCGCTCGCGCGGCGGCGGGTGGCGGTTGTGTGGCGCCGCCTCTCGCGGGATGGTCACAGCTCTCAAAGCGGGTCAATTTTCAGCGACAAGTGTAGATCATTATAATATGTGAAAGACAAAATGTCGTCACCTGGGGGCTCACTGGCGCGTGAGTGTGTTGAGGCGCGCAGTCGGGACTTCTAACAGGAGTTATGGGTATAGGGGGAGGGGAGGGGATTCGGGCAGCCCACCGACACAGAGTGGATGTTATTCGGACGGGATGGACGTATTACTCCGCTGGGGTAGGGCGCCGCGCCGAAGTGCCGAACTTATCTGTTGCCACAATCGTCAGTCATTGCAGTAAGGGTCGAACATAGTAACAATGAAAGTGAAATAGAGCGCATATCGATTGTAACATTTAATGTTCGCGGGCTTCGAAATCGTGTTAAGCGACGTTCTATATTCAGACACATTAGAATAAACTATCAGCATAGCATCATTATTTTGCAAGAAACCCATTCACTACCAAATATGGAGTATAGCTGGAGATGTGAATGGCGGGGACAAATTTTCTTTGCACATGGTTCGGAGTCGGGACAAGGTGGTGTAGCGATGCTATTTCCAGTGAATTTTCCTTGTACTCCATGCAAGCTGTATGGAAATGAAAACGGACGAGTCATTTGTGCGAAAGTAGAGACAAGAGCCGAGCGAGATGCAATATTTATCATGGGAGTGTATGGACCATCGATAGACAATCAGAATGATAAATGTACATTTCTAGATCAGGTGCGAGAGCTGATGGCCTGCTACGAAACGAATAACATGTGTCTTGCTGGAGACTTTAACATTAAGCTTAGTAAATTGGATTCAGGCAACAGCACTTACCATTGCACACGAGCGAGCAGGAAACTGCAAGACATCCTCACTGAGTTCTCACTGGAGGATGCATGGCGTTATCAGCACCCTGCAGTGCGCAGGTACACTTGGCGTAGACCAAATCTTACACAGCAGTCGCGCATTGATTATGTTTTCACTAGTATTAATCTCTTAACCAACAATGTGACAGAAACCAGAATAGATACCGGCATTTTAAGCGATCACAATTTTGTGGTTATCGACATTCAGATAAGTAATGAACGTCGAGGTCCCGGTACTTGGCGGTACAATAATTCGCTACTGAATGATATAAGCCACGTTAATACAGTTCGAGCAGAAATTGCAAGCGCAAACAATAATCGAGAGGTCTACTCGGGTGTCATTAGTAAAGGAGTTAAAATAGAAATGCTGTTGAGCAATATAAGGGTTCTTACGACACAGCGTAGCAAACGGTTAGCACGTGAACTTCGCAGAGAAGAAAATCAACTGTACAACAGAGCAAATGAATTAGAACATATCGTAGCAGACAAGCCCACTAATGCTCAGCTATCTGAATACGAAAGAGTTAAAAAAGCGTTAGACGATTTTAAAGAAAAACGAGGTAGGATAGCGATATTACACTCGCAAGCAGGATGGTTGGAGGATGGTGAAAAATCTACTAAGTATTTCTTACGATTGTGTAAAACAAAAAACGCACAAAAATCAATCACTACTGTACAAACAGATGATGGGCAAATTATTAGAGGCAATAAACAGATACTAGAAGCATGCGAAGTTCATTTCAAGAAATTATATGAATCAAAATTTAAGGAAGACCGCAATTTCCAAGGTTTCATGTTAGGTGAAAGTGCTCCACGTTTATCTGAAAACGAAAAGCTTATGTGTGAGGGCCCGATAACTAAACAAGAATGCAAAGATGCGTTAGACAAAATGGCGCGAAACAAAGCTGCCGGGATTTCCGGATTTACAGCCGAGTTTTTTTCATTCTTTTGGGAAGAAATGGGTGACTTGATGGTCAACTATTTCAACCACGCTAGAACAGAGGGAGAGTTATTTATTTCACATAGGAGAGGAATGCTAACCTTAATTCCTAAGAAAGGCAACCAGATGCAACTAAAAAATAAAAGACCCATTTGTTTATTGGACGTGATTTATAAGACAATAGCCAAAGTGATCGCAAATAGGCTAAGCAGTGTAATTGATAAATTGGTGCATACTGACCAAACCGGGTTTATCAAAGGAAGATATATAGGCGAGAACCTTCGATTGATATCTGATGTGATCGAATATTGTCGAATAGATAATGTTGAAGGCATATTGATGGCAATCGATTACCGAAACGCATTTGACTCAGTAGAGCACGATTTTATTATATATGTCTTGGAACTTTTTAATTTCGGGCCTTGCTTTATAGCTTGGGTCCGATTACTGTACAATAATGCGCTATTGACCGTCAGAAACAACGGATTCACCTCTGATTGGTTTCCATGTTCGCGCGGAACATTTCAGGGCTCGCCCCTCAGTGGGATGATATTTAACTTGGTTGTTGAAATACTTGCGATTAAAATCAGGGAGTCAAATATTGTCAAAGGGGTGAAGGTAAACGAGCATGAGATAAAATTAAGTCAATACGCTGATGATACCACTTTCTTCCTGAGTTGCCCATCATCTGTCCATAGGGTAATGGAGATATTAACAGAGTTCAAAAATATATCCGGACTAGAGCTTAACGTACAAAAATGTAGCATAATGTGGATGGGCTCAGTTCGAGATAGGAGAGAACCTTTGTGTGGCATCAAAGCGGTTTCAAAGGTGAAGATTCTGGGGGTTTGGTTCAGCGCATCAGAGTCGTGCAATGATGATAACGTTACGCCAGTGATTAAGAGGATAAAAAACACAATTAATTCATGGTCTCAGAGAAGTTTAACAATTAAAGCTAGAATTGTTGTAACTAAAGCACTCCTGGCTTCGCAGATGGTTTACGTAGCGGCATGTAGCTCGATCGCACAGGTCGAATTAAAAGAAATTCAAAGCCTAATAATGAGATTTATATGGCGAGGGAGACCACCCAAAGTATCGCAACATACTATATGTCAGAGTATAAGTCACGGTGGATTGAACGCGATTAACGTGACACACTTTTATACGGCTCTAAGATTAACGTGGCTTAAACGCATTATCATAAGTACAGATGCCGCTTGGTGCCTGATGTTACAGTCTCGATTAGGAGAGTTCGATGTTAAGGATTTGCTTAAAATTAGAAAGTGTAAAGTGTTTCTGAAAGGATTAAGGATACCGGGATTTTATAAGGAAATAATATCAAGCTTCCAAAGGATGTGCGAGAGTCCAATCACCGACGCGAAGCAAGTTCGGTCGCAGAGTTTATGGCACAGCGACGATATTAAACGAAATAATAAACCAACGTTCGTTAAAGGCATGTACCAAGCAGGCATTAAAATTGTTGATGATATCGTTTGTCCCAATGGTAATGTAATGAGTGTTGACAAGATCAGACAGAAATATCCTAATATGAAAACGCATTTTTTGACGATACAAGGTGTGACGAGCGCCATACCAACAGAGTGGAAAACGATTATTCGTGAAGTCCAAAATGTTAGATTGAGCCAAGTGGAGCGGACGGAGATCATGATGGTGGCCAACAAAACAAATATTGAACTTGCTAAATGCAAATGTCGCCATTTTTATAACAATTTAATCGAAAGCAATGAACCAACTGCCGTAACCCGATGGGCGTATTATGGCGTTCGCCCCCAATGCTGGCGGGAAATATACGAGTTACCATACAAGTGTACGATTTCAACGAGGCTTCAATCGTTGCATTTCAGAATTATTAACAGGTACATTCCTACAAGGAAATATTTGTGTACCAGAGGCGTCATTGGGAGTCCGCTGTGTCGTAAATGTTTCGAAGTAGATGACTTTAAACACTTCTTATATGAATGTGCAGACGTCAAGCCGTTTTGGAAAAAAATACTTAATAAACTAGTAGACAAATTCAAATTACCGAGTGACTTTAACGTATACGAATCGGTGCTACTTGGGTATCCTACAGCACCACCAATAGTAAATCTCATTTTGCTGCTAACAAAGCAGTATATTGTCACTATTAAACTAAACACTAATGATACGACTCATGAACCGCAATTATCATGCCTAACTCAGCTAGTTTCAAGATATGCGCAAGCAGAACTAATTATAGCAAAGCAACAAAAGACAATAGAACGACATAAAGTAAAATGGGGACTGATAATGGACGAGAGTGGCAATGTAACGATTGGATAGTGGTTCCAGTGACGGACGGCACTCGGCGCGGCGGGTGGCTCGGCGGTTAGTTTGCGTTGTCGTCTCCGTTAGAACGGGATATATTGAGGCATTGCGGTACCGTTATATAAGGGGGGAGGGGGGGGGGGGCGCGGCTAGCCGCCGCCGCCGGCTGGCGTGTTGTCGCCGCAGGCGGTAGGCCAGGGTGACAGCGGGTCGGCCGGTGGCGGCGGTCGGTGGCGGCGCGCCCCTTTTTGCGGGGGCGGTGACGGTGATGTTGTACTTAGATAGTCCGCTACCGCCGGCTGGCATGTTGTCGCCGATAGCGGTAGGCCGGAGAGATGGCGGCTCGGCCGATGGGGTCGGAAGCAGGCGGACGCTGGCGGGGCGCCAGCGTTAGAGCGGCACTGTGTGTGTGTAGATGTAGGCACAACACAAATGTATATGTGTTTGTATGTATGCCATTAATATGTCTTATGATATGAATACACTATCCCTTAGGTGGGAAAAAGATGAAAAAAAAAAAAACTTTTATTTTGAAGTGAAGGGCGGGTGGAATATATTTTGAATATATTTTGATATTTTGCCCCACTAACTTTTATTGTGAAGTGAAGGGCGGGTGGAATTTCTTCAAATGGTCCAACAACTTCCCGCTTGGCCCCACCAACTTTTGTCAGATTTTAACGGTCCCTGGCTTTAAAATGATTATTTTCACTTCAAGCATGGAAAATAAACAGGCAATGTGATAGTTTGCCACACTAACTTTTATCTGAAAACATCCACCCTTATTTCCACCCATGTTTTCTGGGTGTGCGTCTGAGCCTCTTCGACCAGTGACGGCGCCCCTCCGACCAGTGATGGCGCCCCTCTGGCAAGTGAAGGCGCCCCTTCGACCATTGAAGGCGCCCGCCCCTCTGGCAAGTAATCATGCGCCCCTCTGGCATGATTATTTTCACTTCAACCAGGCAATGTGATATTTTGCCCCACTAACTTTTATTTTGAAGTGAAGGGCGGGTGGAATATATTTTGAATATATTTTGATATTTTGCCCCACTAACTTTTATTGTGAAGTGAAGGGCGGGTGGAATTTCTTCAAATGGTCCAACAACTTCCCGCTTGGCCCCACCAACTTTTGTCAGATTTGAACGGTCCCTGGCTTTAAAATGATTATTTTCACTTCAAGCATGGAAAATAAACAGGCAATGTGATAGTTTGCCACACTAACTTTTATCTGAAAACATCCACCCTTATTTCCACCCATGTTTTCTGGGTGTGCGTCTGAGCCTCTTCGACCAGTGACGGCGCCCCTCCGACCAGTGATGGCGCCCCTCTGGCAAGTGAAGGCGCCCCTTCGACCATTGAAGGCGCCCTGGCAAGTAATCATGCGCCCCTCTGGCATGATTATTTTCACTTCAACCAGGCAATGTGATATTTTGCCCCACTAACTTTTATTTTGAAGTGAAGGGCGGGTGGAATATATTTTGAATATATTTTGATATTTTGCCCCACTAACTTTTATTGTGAAGTGAAGGGCGGGTGGAATTTCTTCAAATGGTCCAACAACTTCCCGCTTGGCCCCACCAACTTTTGTCAGATTTGAACGGTCCCTGGCTTTAAAATGATTATTTTCACTTCAAGCATGGAAAATAAACAGGCAATGTGATAGTTTGCCACACTAACTTTTATCTGAAAACATCCACCCTTATTTCCACCCATGTTTTCTGGGTGTGCGTCTGAGCCTCTTCGACCAGTGACGGCGCCCCTCCGACCAGTGATGGCGCCCCTCTGGCAAGTGAAGGCGCCCCTTCGACCATTGAAGGCGCCCGCCCCTCTGGCAAGTAATCATGCGCCCCTCTGGCATGATTATTTTCACTTCAACCAGGCAATGTGATATTTTGCCCCACTAACTTTTATTTTGAAGTGAAGGGCGGGTGGAATATATTTTGAATATATTTTGATATTTTGCCCCACTAACTTTTATTGTGAAGTGAAGGGCGGGTGGAATTTCTTCAAATGGTCCAACAACTTCCCGCTTGGCCCCACCAACTTTTGTCAGATTTGAACGGTCCCTGGCTTTAAAATGATTATTTTCACTTCAAGCATGGAAAATAAACAGGCAATGTGATAGTTTGCCACACTAACTTTTATCTGAAAACATCCACCCTTATTTCCACCCATGTTTTCTGGGTGTGCGTCTGAGCCTCTTCGACCAGTGACGGCGCCCCTCCGACCAGTGATGGCGCCCCTCTGGCAAGTGAAGGCGCCCCTTCGACCATTGAAGGCGCCCGCCCCTCTGGCAAGTAATCATGCGCCCCTCTGGCATGATTATTTTCACTTCAACCAGGCAATGTGATATTTTGCCCCACTAACTTTTATTTTGAAGTGAAGGGCGGGTGGAATATATTTTGAATATATTTTGATATTTTGCCCCACTAACTTTTATTGTGAAGTGAAGGGCGGGTGGAATTTCTTCAAATGGTCCAACAACTTCCCGCTTGGCCCCACCAACTTTTGTCAGATTTGAACGGTCCCTGGCTTTAAAATGATTATTTTCACTTCAAGCATGGAAAATAAACAGGCAATGTGATAGTTTGCCACACTAACTTTTATCTGAAAACATCCACCCTTATTTCCACCCATGTTTTCTGGGTGTGCGTCTGAGCCTCTTCGACCAGTGACGGCGCCCCTCCGACCAGTGATGGCGCCCCTCTGGCAAGTGAAGGCGCCCCTTCGACCATTGAAGGCGCCCGCCCCTCTGGCAAGTAATCATGCGCCCCTCTGGCATGATTATTTTCACTTCAACCAGGCAATGTGATATTTTGCCCCACTAACTTTTATTTTGAAGTGAAGGGCGGGTGGAATATATTTTGAATATATTTTGATATTTTGCCCCACTAACTTTTATTGTGAAGTGAAGGGCGGGTGGAATTTCTTCAAATGGTCCAACAACTTCCCGCTTGGCCCCACAAACTTTTGTCAGATTTGAACGGTCCCTGGCTTTAAAATGATTATTTTCACTTCAAGCATGGAAAATAAACAGGCAATGTGAAAACATCCACCCTTATTTCCACCCATGTTTTCTGGGTGTGCGTCTGAGCCTCTTCGACCAGTGACGGCGCCCCTCCGACCAGTGATGGCGCCCCTCTGGCAAGTGAAGGCGCCCCTTCGACCATTGAAGGCGCCCGCCCCTCTGGCAAGTAATCATGCGCCCCTCTGGCATGATTATTTTCACTTCAACCAGGCAATGTGATATTTTGCCCCACTAACTTTTATTTTGAAGTGAAGGGCGGGTGGAATATATTTTGAATATATTTTGATATTTTGCCCCACTAACTTTTATTGTGAAGTGAAGGGCGGGTGGAATTTCTTCAAATGGTCCAACAACTTCCCGCTTGGCCCCACCAACTTTTGTCAGATTTGAACGGTCCCTGGCTTTAAAATGATTATTTTCACTTCAAGCATGGAAAATAAACAGGCAATGTGATAGTTTGCCACACTAACTTTTATCTGAAAACATCCACCCTTATTTCCACCCATGTTTTCTGGGTGTGCGTCTGAGCCTCTTCGACCAGTGACGGCGCCCCTCCGACCAGTGATGGCGCCCCTCTGGCAAGTGAAGGCGCCCCTTCGACCATTGAAGGCGCCCTGGCAAGTAATCATGCGCCCCTCTGGCATGATTATTTTCACTTCAACCAGGCAATGTGATATTTTGCCCCACTAACTTTTATTTTGAAGTGAAGGGCGGGTGGAATATATTTTGAATATATTTTGATATTTTGCCCCACTAACTTTTATTGTGAAGTGAAGGGCGGGTGGAATTTCTTCAAATGGTCCAACAACTTCCCGCTTGGCCCCACCAACTTTTGTCAGATTTGAACGGTCCCTGGCTTTAAAATGATTATTTTCACTTCAAGCATGGAAAATAAACAGGCAATGTGATAGTTTGCCACACTAACTTTTATCTGAAAACATCCACCCTTATTTCCACCCATGTTTTCTGGGTGTGCGTCTGAGCCTCTTCGACCAGTGACGGCGCCCCTCCGACCAGTGATGGCGCCCCTCTGGCAAGTGAAGGCGCCCCTTCGACCATTGAAGGCGCCCGCCCCTCTGGCAAGTAATCATGCGCCCCTCTGGCATGATTATTTTCACTTCAACCAGGCAATGTGATATTTTGCCCCACTAACTTTTATTTTGAAGTGAAGGGCGGGTGGAATATATTTTGAATATATTTTGATATTTTGCCCCACTAACTTTTATTGTGAAGTGAAGGGCGGGTGGAATTTCTTCAAATGGTCCAACAACTTCCCGCTTGGCCCCACCAACTTTTGTCAGATTTGAACGGTCCCTGGCTTTAAAATGATTATTTTCACTTCAAGCATGGAAAATAAACAGGCAATGTGATAGTTTGCCACACTAACTTTTATCTGAAAACATCCACCCTTATTTCCACCCATGTTTTCTGGGTGTGCGTCTGAGCCTCTTCGACCAGTGACGGCGCCCCTCCGACCAGTGATGGCGCCCCTCTGGCAAGTGAAGGCGCCCCTTCGACCATTGAAGGCGCCCTGGCAAGTAATCATGCGCCCCTCTGGCATGATTATTTTCACTTCAACCAGGCAATGTGATATTTTGCCCCACTAACTTTTATTTTGAAGTGAAGGGCGGGTGGAATATATTTTGAATATATTTTGATATTTTGCCCCACTAACTTTTATTGTGAAGTGAAGGGCGGGTGGAATTTCTTCAAATGGTCCAACAACTTCCCGCTTGGCCCCACCAACTTTTGTCAGATTTGAACGGTCCCTGGCTTTAAAATGATTATTTTCACTTCAAGCATGGAAAATAAACAGGCAATGTGATAGTTTGCCACACTATTTTTTATCTGAAAACATCCACCCTTATTTCCACCCATGTTTTCTGGGTGTGCGTCTGAGCCTCTTCGACCAGTGACGGCGCCCCTCCGACCAGTGATGGCGCCCCTCTGGCAAGTGAAGGCGCCCCTTCGACCATTGAAGGCGCCCGCCCCTCTGGCAAGTAATCATGCGCCCCTCTGGCATGATTATTTTCACTTCAACCAGGCAATGTGATATTTTGCCCCACTAACTTTTATTTTGAAGTGAAGGGCGGGTGGAATATATTTTGAATATATTTTGATATTTTGCCCCACTAACTTTTATTGTGAAGTGAAGGGCGGGTGGAATTTCTTCAAATGGTCCAACAACTTCCCGCTTGGCCCCACCAACTTTTGTCAGATTTTAACGGTCCCTGGCTTTAAAATGATTATTTTCACTTCAAGCATGGAAAATAAACAGGCAATGTGATAGTTTGCCACACTAACTTTTATCTGAAAACATCCACCCTTATTTCCACCCATGTTTTCTGGGTGTGCGTCTGAGCCTCTTCGACCAGTGACGGCGCCCCTCCGACCAGTGATGGCGCCCCTCTGGCAAGTGAAGGCGCCCCTTCGACCATTGAAGGCGCCCGCCCCTCTGGCAAGTAATCATGCGCCCCTCTGGCATGATTATTTTCACTTCAACCAGGCAATGTGATATTTTGCCCCACTAACTTTTATTTTGAAGTGAAGGGCGGGTGGAATATATTTTGAATATATTTTGATATTTTGCCCCACTAACTTTTATTGTGAAGTGAAGGGCGGGTGGAATTTCTTCAAATGGTCCAACAACTTCCCGCTTGGCCCCACCAACTTTTGTCAGATTTGAACGGTCCCTGGCTTTAAAATGATTATTTTCACTTCAAGCATGGAAAATAAACAGGCAATGTGATAGTTTGCCACACTAACTTTTATCTGAAAACATCCACCCTTATTTCCACCAATGTTTTCTGGGTGTGCGTCTGAGCCTCTTCGACCAGTGACGGCGCCCCTCCGACCAGTGATGGCGCCCCTCTGGCAAGTGAAGGCGCCCCTTCGACCATTGAAGGCGCCCGCCCCTCTGGCAAGTAATCATGCGCCCCTCTGGCATGATTATTTTCACTTCAACCAGGCAATGTGATATTTTGCCCCACTAACTTTTATTTTGAAGTGAAGGGCGGGTGGAATATATTTTGAATATATTTTGATATTTTGCCCCACTAACTTTTATTGTGAAGTGAAGGGCGGGTGGAATTTCTTCAAATGGTCCAACAACTTCCCGCTTGGCCCCACCAACTTTTGTCAGATTTGAACGGTCCCTGGCTTTAAAATGATTATTTTCACTTCAAGCATGGAAAATAAACAGGCAATGTGAAAACATCCACCCTTATTTCCACCCATGTTTTCTGGGTGTGCGTCTGAGCCTCTTCGACCAGTGACGGCGCCCCTCCGACCAGTGATGGCGCCCCTCTGGCAAGTGAAGGCGCCCCTTCGACCATTGAAGGCGCCCGCCCCTCTGGCAAGTAATCATGCGCCCCTCTGGCATGATTATTTTCACTTCAACCAGGCAATGTGATATTTTGCCCCACTAACTTTTATTTTGAAGTGAAGGGCGGGTGGAATATATTTTGAATATATTTTGATATTTTGCCCCACTAACTTTTATTGTGAAGTGAAGGGCGGGTGGAATTTCTTCAAATGGTCCAACAACTTCCCGCTTGGCCCCACCAACTTTTGTCAGATTTGAACGGTCCCTGGCTTTAAAATGATTATTTTCACTTCAAGCATGGAAAATAAACAGGCAATGTGATAGTTTGCCACACTAACTTTTATCTGAAAACATCCACCCTTATTTCCACCCATGTTTTCTGGGTGTGCGTCTGAGCCTCTTCGACCAGTGACGGCGCCCCTCCGACCAGTGATGGCGCCCCTCTGGCAAGTGAAGGCGCCCCTTCGACCATTGAAGGCGCCCTGGCAAGTAATCATGCGCCCCTCTGGCATGATTATTTTCACTTCAACCAGGCAATGTGATATTTTGCCCCACTAACTTTTATTTTGAAGTGAAGGGCGGGTGGAATATATTTTGAATATATTTTGATATTTTGCCCCACTAACTTTTATTGTGAAGTGAAGGGCGGGTGGAATTTCTTCAAATGGTCCAACAACTTCCCGCTTGGCCCCACCAACTTTTGTCAGATTTGAACGGTCCCTGGCTTTAAAATGATTATTTTCACTTCAAGCATGGAAAATAAACAGGCAATGTGATAGTTTGCCACACTAACTTTTATCTGAAAACATCCACCCTTATTTCCACCCATGTTTTCTGGGTGTGCGTCTGAGCCTCTTCGACCAGTGACGGCGCCCCTCCGACCAGTGATGGCGCCCCTCTGGCAAGTGAAGGCGCCCCTTCGACCATTGAAGGCGCCCGCCCCTCTGGCAAGTAATCATGCGCCCCTCTGGCATGATTATTTTCACTTCAACCAGGCAATGTGATATTTTGCCCCACTAACTTTTATTTTGAAGTGAAGGGCGGGTGGAATATATTTTGAATATATTTTGATATTTTGCCCCACTAACTTTTATTGTGAAGTGAAGGGCGGGTGGAATTTCTTCAAATGGTCCAACAACTTCCCGCTTGGCCCCACCAACTTTTGTCAGATTTGAACGGTCCCTGGCTTTAAAATGATTATTTTCACTTCAAGCATGGAAAATAAACAGGCAATGTGATAGTTTGCCACACTAACTTTTATCTGAAAACATCCACCCTTATTTCCACCCATGTTTTCTGGGTGTGCGTCTGAGCCTCTTCGACCAGTGACGGCGCCCCTCCGACCAGTGATGGCGCCCCTCTGGCAAGTGAAGGCGCCCCTTCGACCATTGAAGGCGCCCTGGCAAGTAATCATGCGCCCCTCTGGCATGATTATTTTCACTTCAACCAGGCAATGTGATATTTTGCCCCACTAACTTTTATTTTGAAGTGAAGGGCGGGTGGAATATATTTTGAATATATTTTGATATTTTGCCCCACTAACTTTTATTGTGAAGTGAAGGGCGGGTGGAATTTCTTCAAATGGTCCAACAACTTCCCGCTTGGCCCCACCAACTTTTGTCAGATTTGAACGGTCCCTGGCTTTAAAATGATTATTTTCACTTCAAGCATGGAAAATAAACAGGCAATGTGATAGTTTGCCACACTATTTTTTATCTGAAAACATCCACCCTTATTTCCACCCATGTTTTCTGGGTGTGCGTCTGAGCCTCTTCGACCAGTGACGGCGCCCCTCCGACCAGTGATGGCGCCCCTCTGGCAAGTGAAGGCGCCCCTTCGACCATTGAAGGCGCCCGCCCCTCTGGCAAGTAATCATGCGCCCCTCTGGCATGATTATTTTCACTTCAACCAGGCAATGTGATATTTTGCCCCACTAACTTTTATTTTGAAGTGAAGGGCGGGTGGAATATATTTTGAATATATTTTGATATTTTGCCCCACTAACTTTTATTGTGAAGTGAAGGGCGGGTGGAATTTCTTCAAATGGTCCAACAACTTCCCGCTTGGCCCCACCAACTTTTGTCAGATTTTAACGGTCCCTGGCTTTAAAATGATTATTTTCACTTCAAGCATGGAAAATAAACAGGCAATGTGATAGTTTGCCACACTAACTTTTATCTGAAAACATCCACCCTTATTTCCACCCATGTTTTCTGGGTGTGCGTCTGAGCCTCTTCGACCAGTGACGGCGCCCCTCCGACCAGTGATGGCGCCCCTCTGGCAAGTGAAGGCGCCCCTTCGACCATTGAAGGCGCCCGCCCCTCTGGCAAGTAATCATGCGCCCCTCTGGCATGATTATTTTCACTTCAACCAGGCAATGTGATATTTTGCCCCACTAACTTTTATTTTGAAGTGAAGGGCGGGTGGAATATATTTTGAATATATTTTGATATTTTGCCCCACTAACTTTTATTGTGAAGTGAAGGGCGGGTGGAATTTCTTCAAATGGTCCAACAACTTCCCGCTTGGCCCCACCAACTTTTGTCAGATTTGAACGGTCCCTGGCTTTAAAATGATTATTTTCACTTCAAGCATGGAAAATAAACAGGCAATGTGATAGTTTGCCACACTAACTTTTATCTGAAAACATCCACCCTTATTTCCACCAATGTTTTCTGGGTGTGCGTCTGAGCCTCTTCGACCAGTGACGGCGCCCCTCCGACCAGTGATGGCGCCCCTCTGGCAAGTGAAGGCGCCCCTTCGACCATTGAAGGCGCCCGCCCCTCTGGCAAGTAATCATGCGCCCCTCTGGCATGATTATTTTCACTTCAACCAGGCAATGTGATATTTTGCCCCACTAACTTTTATTTTGAAGTGAAGGGCGGGTGGAATATATTTTGAATATATTTTGATATTTTGCCCCACTAACTTTTATTGTGAAGTGAAGGGCGGGTGGAATTTCTTCAAATGGTCCAACAACTTCCCGCTTGGCCCCACCAACTTTTGTCAGATTTGAACGGTCCCTGGCTTTAAAATGATTATTTTCACTTCAAGCATGGAAAATAAACAGGCAATGTGATAGTTTGCCACACTAACTTTTATCTGAAAACATCCACCCTTATTTCCACCCATGTTTTCTGGGTGTGCGTCTGAGCCTCTTCGACCAGTGACGGCGCCCCTCCGACCAGTGATGGCGCCCCTCTGGCAAGTGAAGGCGCCCCTTCGACCATTGAAGGCGCCCTGGCAAGTAATCATGCGCCCCTCTGGCATGATTATTTTCACTTCAACCAGGCAATGTGATATTTTGCCCCACTAACTTTTATTTTGAAGTGAAGGGCGGGTGGAATATATTTTGAATATATTTTGATATTTTGCCCCACTAACTTTTATTGTGAAGTGAAGGGCGGGTGGAATTTCTTCAAATGGTCCAACAACTTCCCGCTTGGCCCCACCAACTTTTGTCAGATTTGAACGGTCCCTGGCTTTAAAATGATTATTTTCACTTCAAGCATGGAAAATAAACAGGCAATGTGATAGTTTGCCACACTAACTTTTATCTGAAAACATCCACCCTTATTTCCACCCATGTTTTCTGGGTGTGCGTCTGAGCCTCTTCGACCAGTGACGGCGCCCCTCCGACCAGTGATGGCGCCCCTCTGGCAAGTGAAGGCGCCCCTTCGACCATTGAAGGCGCCCGCCCCTCTGGCAAGTAATCATGCGCCCCTCTGGCATGATTATTTTCACTTCAACCAGGCAATGTGATATTTTGCCCCACTAACTTTTATTTTGAAGTGAAGGGCGGGTGGAATATATTTTGAATATATTTTGATATTTTGCCCCACTAACTTTTATTGTGAAGTGAAGGGCGGGTGGAATTTCTTCAAATGGTCCAACAACTTCCCGCTTGGCCCCACCAACTTTTGTCAGATTTGAACGGTCCCTGGCTTTAAAATGATTATTTTCACTTCAAGCATGGAAAATAAACAGGCAATGTGATAGTTTGCCACACTAACTTTTATCTGAAAACATCCACCCTTATTTCCACCCATGTTTTCTGGGTGTGCGTCTGAGCCTCTTCGACCAGTGACGGCGCCCCTCCGACCAGTGATGGCGCCCCTCTGGCAAGTGAAGGCGCCCCTTCGACCATTGAAGGCGCCCGCCCCTCTGGCAAGTAATCATGCGCCCCTCTGGCATGATTATTTTCACTTCAACCAGGCAATGTGATATTTTGCCCCACTAACTTTTATTTTGAAGTGAAGGGCGGGTGGAATATATTTTGAATATATTTTGATATTTTGCCCCACTAACTTTTATTGTGAAGTGAAGGGCGGGTGGAATTTCTTCAAATGGTCCAACAACTTCCCGCTTGGCCCCACCAACTTTTGTCAGATTTGAACGGTCCCTGGCTTTAAAATGATTATTTTCACTTCAAGCATGGAAAATAAACAGGCAATGTGATAGTTTGCCACACTAACTTTTATCTGAAAACATCCACCCTTATTTCCACCCATGTTTTCTGGGTGTGCGTCTGAGCCTCTTCGACCAGTGACGGCGCCCCTCCGACCAGTGATGGCGCCCCTCTGGCAAGTGAAGGCGCCCCTTCGACCATTGAAGGCGCCCGCCCCTCTGGCAAGTAATCATGCGCCCCTCTGGCATGATTATTTTCACTTCAACCAGGCAATGTGATATTTTGCCCCACTAACTTTTATTTTGAAGTGAAGGGCGGGTGGAATATATTTTGAATATATTTTGATATTTTGCCCCACTAACTTTTATTGTGAAGTGAAGGGCGGGTGGAATTTCTTCAAATGGTCCAACAACTTCCCGCTTGGCCCCACCAACTTTTGTCAGATTTGAACGGTCCCTGGCTTTAAAATGATTATTTTCACTTCAAGCATGGAAAATAAACAGGCAATGTGATAGTTTGCCACACTAACTTTTATCTGAAAACATCCACCCTTATTTCCACCCATGTTTTCTGGGTGTGCGTCTGAGCCTCTTCGACCAGTGACGGCGCCCCTCCGACCAGTGATGGCGCCCCTCTGGCAAGTGAAGGCGCCCCTTCGACCATTGAAGGCGCCCGCCCCTCTGGCAAGTAATCATGCGCCCCTCTGGCATGATTATTTTCACTTCAACCAGGCAATGTGATATTTTGCCCCACTAACTTTTATTTTGAAGTGAAGGGCGGGTGGAATATATTTTGAATATATTTTGATATTTTGCCCCACTAACTTTTATTGTGAAGTGAAGGGCGGGTGGAATTTCTTCAAATGGTCCAACAACTTCCCGCTTGGCCCCACCAACTTTTGTCAGATTTGAACGGTCCCTGGCTTTAAAATGATTATTTTCACTTCAAGCATGGAAAATAAACAGGCAATGTGATAGTTTGCCACACTAACTTTTATCTGAAAACATCCACCCTTATTTCCACCCATGTTTTCTGGGTGTGCGTCTGAGCCTCTTCGACCAGTGACGGCGCCCCTCCGACCAGTGATGGCGCCCCTCTGGCAAGTGAAGGCGCCCCTTCGACCATTGAAGGCGCCCGCCCCTCTGGCAAGTAATCATGCGCCCCTCTGGCATGATTATTTTCACTTCAACCAGGCAATGTGATATTTTGCCCCACTAACTTTTATTTTGAAGTGAAGGGCGGGTGGAATATATTTTGAATATATTTTGATATTTTGCCCCACTAACTTTTATTGTGAAGTGAAGGGCGGGTGGAATTTCTTCAAATGGTCCAACAACTTCCCGCTTGGCCCCACAAACTTTTGTCAGATTTGAACGGTCCCTGGCTTTAAAATGATTATTTTCACTTCAAGCATGGAAAATAAACAGGCAATGTGAAAACATCCACCCTTATTTCCACCCATGTTTTCTGGGTGTGCGTCTGAGCCTCTTCGACCAGTGACGGCGCCCCTCCGACCAGTGATGGCGCCCCTCTGGCAAGTGAAGGCGCCCCTTCGACCATTGAAGGCGCCCGCCCCTCTGGCAAGTAATCATGCGCCCCTCTGGCATGATTATTTTCACTTCAACCAGGCAATGTGATATTTTGCCCCACTAACTTTTATTTTGAAGTGAAGGGCGGGTGGAATATATTTTGAATATATTTTGATATTTTGCCCCACTAACTTTTATTGTGAAGTGAAGGGCGGGTGGAATTTCTTCAAATGGTCCAACAACTTCCCGCTTGGCCCCACCAACTTTTGTCAGATTTGAACGGTCCCTGGCTTTAAAATGATTATTTTCACTTCAAGCATGGAAAATAAACAGGCAATGTGATAGTTTGCCACACTAACTTTTATCTGAAAACATCCACCCTTATTTCCACCCATGTTTTCTGGGTGTGCGTCTGAGCCTCTTCGACCAGTGACGGCGCCCCTCCGACCAGTGATGGCGCCCCTCTGGCAAGTGAAGGCGCCCCTTCGACCATTGAAGGCGCCCTGGCAAGTAATCATGCGCCCCTCTGGCATGATTATTTTCACTTCAACCAGGCAATGTGATATTTTGCCCCACTAACTTTTATTTTGAAGTGAAGGGCGGGTGGAATATATTTTGAATATATTTTGATATTTTGCCCCACTAACTTTTATTGTGAAGTGAAGGGCGGGTGGAATTTCTTCAAATGGTCCAACAACTTCCCGCTTGGCCCCACCAACTTTTGTCAGATTTGAACGGTCCCTGGCTTTAAAATGATTATTTTCACTTCAAGCATGGAAAATAAACAGGCAATGTGATAGTTTGCCACACTAACTTTTATCTGAAAACATCCACCCTTATTTCCACCCATGTTTTCTGGGTGTGCGTCTGAGCCTCTTCGACCAGTGACGGCGCCCCTCCGACCAGTGATGGCGCCCCTCTGGCAAGTGAAGGCGCCCCTTCGACCATTGAAGGCGCCCGCCCCTCTGGCAAGTAATCATGCGCCCCTCTGGCATGATTATTTTCACTTCAACCAGGCAATGTGATATTTTGCCCCACTAACTTTTATTTTGAAGTGAAGGGCGGGTGGAATATATTTTGAATATATTTTGATATTTTGCCCCACTAACTTTTATTGTGAAGTGAAGGGCGGGTGGAATTTCTTCAAATGGTCCAACAACTTCCCGCTTGGCCCCACCAACTTTTGTCAGATTTGAACGGTCCCTGGCTTTAAAATGATTATTTTCACTTCAAGCATGGAAAATAAACAGGCAATGTGATAGTTTGCCACACTAACTTTTATCTGAAAACATCCACCCTTATTTCCACCCATGTTTTCTGGGTGTGCGTCTGAGCCTCTTCGACCAGTGACGGCGCCCCTCCGACCAGTGATGGCGCCCCTCTGGCAAGTGAAGGCGCCCCTTCGACCATTGAAGGCGCCCTGGCAAGTAATCATGCGCCCCTCTGGCATGATTATTTTCACTTCAACCAGGCAATGTGATATTTTGCCCCACTAACTTTTATTTTGAAGTGAAGGGCGGGTGGAATATATTTTGAATATATTTTGATATTTTGCCCCACTAACTTTTATTGTGAAGTGAAGGGCGGGTGGAATTTCTTCAAATGGTCCAACAACTTCCCGCTTGGCCCCACCAACTTTTGTCAGATTTGAACGGTCCCTGGCTTTAAAATGATTATTTTCACTTCAAGCATGGAAAATAAACAGGCAATGTGATAGTTTGCCACACTATTTTTTATCTGAAAACATCCACCCTTATTTCCACCCATGTTTTCTGGGTGTGCGTCTGAGCCTCTTCGACCAGTGACGGCGCCCCTCCGACCAGTGATGGCGCCCCTCTGGCAAGTGAAGGCGCCCCTTCGACCATTGAAGGCGCCCGCCCCTCTGGCAAGTAATCATGCGCCCCTCTGGCATGATTATTTTCACTTCAACCAGGCAATGTGATATTTTGCCCCACTAACTTTTATTTTGAAGTGAAGGGCGGGTGGAATATATTTTGAATATATTTTGATATTTTGCCCCACTAACTTTTATTGTGAAGTGAAGGGCGGGTGGAATTTCTTCAAATGGTCCAACAACTTCCCGCTTGGCCCCACCAACTTTTGTCAGATTTGAACGGTCCCTGGCTTTAAAATGATTATTTTCACTTCAAGCATGGAAAATAAACAGGCAATGTGATAGTTTGCCACACTAACTTTTATCTGAAAACATCCACCCTTATTTCCACCCATGTTTTCTGGGTGTGCGTCTGAGCCTCTTCGACCAGTGACGGCGCCCCTCCGACCAGTGATGGCGCCCCTCTGGCAAGTGAAGGCGCCCCTTCGACCATTGAAGGCGCCCGCCCCTCTGGCAAGTAATCATGCGCCCCTCTGGCATGATTATTTTCACTTCAACCAGGCAATGTGATATTTTGCCCCACTAACTTTTATTTTGAAGTGAAGGGCGGGTGGAATATATTTTGAATATATTTTGATATTTTGCCCCACTAACTTTTATTGTGAAGTGAAGGGCGGGTGGAATTTCTTCAAATGGTCCAACAACTTCCCGCTTGGCCCCACCAACTTTTGTCAGATTTGAACGGTCCCTGGCTTTAAAATGATTATTTTCACTTCAAGCATGGAAAATAAACAGGCAATGTGATAGTTTGCCACACTAACTTTTATCTGAAAACATCCACCCTTATTTCCACCCATGTTTTCTGGGTGTGCGTCTGAGCCTCTTCGACCAGTGACGGCGCCCCTCCGACCAGTGATGGCGCCCCTCTGGCAAGTGAAGGCGCCCCTTCGACCATTGAAGGCGCCCGCCCCTCTGGCAAGTAATCATGCGCCCCTCTGGCATGATTATTTTCACTTCAACCAGGCAATGTGATATTTTGCCCCACTAACTTTTATTTTGAAGTGAAGGGCGGGTGGAATATATTTTGAATATATTTTGATATTTTGCCCCACTAACTTTTATTGTGAAGTGAAGGGCGGGTGGAATTTCTTCAAATGGTCCAACAACTTCCCGCTTGGCCCCACCAACTTTTGTCAGATTTGAACGGTCCCTGGCTTTAAAATGATTATTTTCACTTCAAGCATGGAAAATAAACAGGCAATGTGATAGTTTGCCACACTAACTTTTATCTGAAAACATCCACCCTTATTTCCACCCATGTTTTCTGGGTGTGCGTCTGAGCCTCTTCGACCAGTGACGGCGCCCCTCCGACCAGTGATGGCGCCCCTCTGGCAAGTGAAGGCGCCCCTTCGACCATTGAAGGCGCCCGCCCCTCTGGCAAGTAATCATGCGCCCCTCTGGCATGATTATTTTCACTTCAACCAGGCAATGTGATATTTTGCCCCACTAACTTTTATTTTGAAGTGAAGGGCGGGTGGAATATATTTTGAATATATTTTGATATTTTGCCCCACTAACTTTTATTGTGAAGTGAAGGGCGGGTGGAATTTCTTCAAATGGTCCAACAACTTCCCGCTTGGCCCCACCAACTTTTGTCAGATTTGAACGGTCCCTGGCTTTAAAATGATTATTTTCACTTCAAGCATGGAAAATAAACAGGCAATGTGATAGTTTGCCACACTAACTTTTATCTGAAAACATCCACCCTTATTTCCACCCATGTTTTCTGGGTGTGCGTCTGAGCCTCTTCGACCAGTGACGGCGCCCCTCCGACCAGTGATGGCGCCCCTCTGGCAAGTGAAGGCGCCCCTTCGACCATTGAAGGCGCCCGCCCCTCTGGCAAGTAATCATGCGCCCCTCTGGCATGATTATTTTCACTTCAACCAGGCAATGTGATATTTTGCCCCACTAACTTTTATTTTGAAGTGAAGGGCGGGTGGAATATATTTTGAATATATTTTGATATTTTGCCCCACTAACTTTTATTGTGAAGTGAAGGGCGGGTGGAATTTCTTCAAATGGTCCAACAACTTCCCGCTTGGCCCCACCAACTTTTGTCAGATTTGAACGGTCCCTGGCTTTAAAATGATTATTTTCACTTCAAGCATGGAAAATAAACAGGCAATGTGATAGTTTGCCACACTAACTTTTATCTGAAAACATCCACCCTTATTTCCACCCATGTTTTCTGGGTGTGCGTCTGAGCCTCTTCGACCAGTGACGGCGCCCCTCCGACCAGTGATGGCGCCCCTCTGGCAAGTGAAGGCGCCCCTTCGACCATTGAAGGCGCCCGCCCCTCTGGCAAGTAATCATGCGCCCCTCTGGCATGATTATTTTCACTTCAACCAGGCAATGTGATATTTTGCCCCACTAACTTTTATTTTGAAGTGAAGGGCGGGTGGAATATATTTTGAATATATTTTGATATTTTGCCCCACTAACTTTTATTGTGAAGTGAAGGGCGGGTGGAATTTCTTCAAATGGTCCAACAACTTCCCGCTTGGCCCCACCAACTTTTGTCAGATTTGAACGGTCCCTGGCTTTAAAATGATTATTTTCACTTCAAGCATGGAAAATAAACAGGCAATGTGATAGTTTGCCACACTAACTTTTATCTGAAAACATCCACCCTTATTTCCACCCATGTTTTCTGGGTGTGCGTCTGAGCCTCTTCGACCAGTGACGGCGCCCCTCCGACCAGTGATGGCGCCCCTCTGGCAAGTGAAGGCGCCCCTTCGACCATTGAAGGCGCCCGCCCCTCTGGCAAGTAATCATGCGCCCCTCTGGCATGATTATTTTCACTTCAACCAGGCAATGTGATATTTTGCCCCACTAACTTTTATTTTGAAGTGAAGGGCGGGTGGAATATATTTTGAATATATTTTGATATTTTGCCCCACTAACTTTTATTGTGAAGTGAAGGGCGGGTGGAATTTCTTCAAATGGTCCAACAACTTCCCGCTTGGCCCCACCAACTTTTGTCAGATTTGAACGGTCCCTGGCTTTAAAATGATTATTTTCACTTCAAGCATGGAAAATAAACAGGCAATGTGATAGTTTGCCACACTAACTTTTATCTGAAAACATCCACCCTTATTTCCACCCATGTTTTCTGGGTGTGCGTCTGAGCCTCTTCGACCAGTGACGGCGCCCCTCCGACCAGTGATGGCGCCCCTCTGGCAAGTGAAGGCGCCCCTTCGACCATTGAAGGCGCCCGCCCCTCTGGCAAGTAATCATGCGCCCCTCTGGCATGATTATTTTCACTTCAACCAGGCAATGTGATATTTTGCCCCACTAACTTTTATTTTGAAGTGAAGGGCGGGTGGAATATATTTTGAATATATTTTGATATTTTGCCCCACTAACTTTTATTGTGAAGTGAAGGGCGGGTGGAATTTCTTCAAATGGTCCAACAACTTCCCGCTTGGCCCCACCAACTTTTGTCAGATTTGAACGGTCCCTGGCTTTAAAATGATTATTTTCACTTCAAGCATGGAAAATAAACAGGCAATGTGATAGTTTGCCACACTAACTTTTATCTGAAAACATCCACCCTTATTTCCACCCATGTTTTCTGGGTGTGCGTCTGAGCCTCTTCGACCAGTGACGGCGCCCCTCCGACCAGTGATGGCGCCCCTCTGGCAAGTGAAGGCGCCCCTTCGACCATTGAAGGCGCCCGCCCCTCTGGCAAGTAATCATGCGCCCCTCTGGCATGATTATTTTCACTTCAACCAGGCAATGTGATATTTTGCCCCACTAACTTTTATTTTGAAGTGAAGGGCGGGTGGAATATATTTTGAATATATTTTGATATTTTGCCCCACTAACTTTTATTGTGAAGTGAAGGGCGGGTGGAATTTCTTCAAATGGTCCAACAACTTCCCGCTTGGCCCCACCAACTTTTGTCAGATTTGAACGGTCCCTGGCTTTAAAATGATTATTTTCACTTCAAGCATGGAAAATAAACAGGCAATGTGATAGTTTGCCACACTAACTTTTATCTGAAAACATCCACCCTTATTTCCACCCATGTTTTCTGGGTGTGCGTCTGAGCCTCTTCGACCAGTGACGGCGCCCCTCCGACCAGTGATGGCGCCCCTCTGGCAAGTGAAGGCGCCCCTTCGACCATTGAAGGCGCCCGCCCCTCTGGCAAGTAATCATGCGCCCCTCTGGCATGATTATTTTCACTTCAACCAGGCAATGTGATATTTTGCCCCACTAACTTTTATTTTGAAGTGAAGGGCGGGTGGAATATATTTTGAATATATTTTGATATTTTGCCCCACTAACTTTTATTGTGAAGTGAAGGGCGGGTGGAATTTCTTCAAATGGTCCAACAACTTCCCGCTTGGCCCCACCAACTTTTGTCAGATTTGAACGGTCCCTGGCTTTAAAATGATTATTTTCACTTCAAGCATGGAAAATAAACAGGCAATGTGATAGTTTGCCACACTAACTTTTATCTGAAAACATCCACCCTTATTTCCACCCATGTTTTCTGGGTGTGCGTCTGAGCCTCTTCGACCAGTGACGGCGCCCCTCCGACCAGTGATGGCGCCCCTCTGGCAAGTGAAGGCGCCCCTTCGACCATTGAAGGCGCCCGCCCCTCTGGCAAGTAATCATGCGCCCCTCTGGCATGATTATTTTCACTTCAACCAGGCAATGTGATATTTTGCCCCACTAACTTTTATTTTGAAGTGAAGGGCGGGTGGAATATATTTTGAATATATTTTGATATTTTGCCCCACTAACTTTTATTGTGAAGTGAAGGGCGGGCGGAATTTCTTCAAATGGTCCAACAACTTCCCGCTTGGCCCCACCAACTTTTGTCAGATTTGAACGGTCCCTGGCTTTAAAATGATTATTTTCACTTCAAGCATGGAAAATAAACAGGCAATGTGATAGTTTGCCACACTAACTTTTATCTGAAAACATCCACCCTTATTTCCACCCATGTTTTCTGGGTGTGCGTCTGAGCCTCTTCGACCAGTGACGGCGCCCCTCCGACCAGTGATGGCGCCCCTCTGGCAAGTGAAGGCGCCCCTTCGACCATTGAAGGCGCCCTGGCAAGTAATCATGCGCCCCTCTGGCATGATTATTTTCACTTCAACCAGGCAATGTGATATTTTGCCCCACTAACTTTTATTTTGAAGTGAAGGGCGGGTGGAATATATTTTGAATATATTTTGATATTTTGCCCCACTAACTTTTATTGTGAAGTGAAGGGCGGGTGGAATTTCTTCAAATGGTCCAACAACTTCCCGCTTGGCCCCACCAACTTTTGTCAGATTTGAACGGTCCCTGGCTTTAAAATGATTATTTTCACTTCAAGCATGGAAAATAAACAGGCAATGTGATAGTTTGCCACACTAACTTTTATCTGAAAACATCCACCCTTATTTCCACCCATGTTTTCTGGGTGTGCGTCTGAGCCTCTTCGACCAGTGACGGCGCCCCTCCGACCAGTGATGGCGCCCCTCTGGCAAGTGAAGGCGCCCCTTCGACCATTGAAGGCGCCCGCCCCTCTGGCAAGTAATCATGCGCCCCTCTGGCATGATTATTTTCACTTCAACCAGGCAATGTGATATTTTGCCCCACTAACTTTTATTTTGAAGTGAAGGGCGGGTGGAATATATTTTGAATATATTTTGATATTTTGCCCCACTAACTTTTATTGTGAAGTGAAGGGCGGGTGGAATTTCTTCAAATGGTCCAACAACTTCCCGCTTGGCCCCACCAACTTTTGTCAGATTTGAACGGTCCCTGGCTTTAAAATGATTATTTTCACTTCAAGCATGGAAAATAAACAGGCAATGTGATAGTTTGCCACACTAACTTTTATCTGAAAACATCCACCCTTATTTCCACCCATGTTTTCTGGGTGTGCGTCTGAGCCTCTTCGACCAGTGACGGCGCCCCTCCGACCAGTGATGGCGCCCCTCTGGCAAGTGAAGGCGCCCCTTCGACCATTGAAGGCGCCCGCCCCTCTGGCAAGTAATCATGCGCCCCTCTGGCATGATTATTTTCACTTCAACCAGGCAATGTGATATTTTGCCCCACTAACTTTTATTTTGAAGTGAAGGGCGGGTGGAATATATTTTGAATATATTTTGATATTTTGCCCCACTAACTTTTATTGTGAAGTGAAGGGCGGGTGGAATTTCTTCAAATGGTCCAACAACTTCCCGCTTGGCCCCACCAACTTTTGTCAGATTTGAACGGTCCCTGGCTTTAAAATGATTATTTTCACTTCAAGCATGGAAAATAAACAGGCAATGTGATAGTTTGCCACACTAACTTTTATCTGAAAACATCCACCCTTATTTCCACCCATGTTTTCTGGGTGTGCGTCTGAGCCTCTTCGACCAGTGACGGCGCCCCTCCGACCAGTGATGGCGCCCCTCTGGCAAGTGAAGGCGCCCCTTCGACCATTGAAGGCGCCCTGGCAAGTAATCATGCGCCCCTCTGGCATGATTATTTTCACTTCAACCAGGCAATGTGATATTTTGCCCCACTAACTTTTATTTTGAAGTGAAGGGCGGGTGGAATATATTTTGAATATATTTTGATATTTTGCCCCACTAACTTTTATTGTGAAGTGAAGGGCGGGTGGAATTTCTTCAAATGGTCCAACAACTTCCCGCTTGGCCCCACCAACTTTTGTCAGATTTGAACGGTCCCTGGCTTTAAAATGATTATTTTCACTTCAAGCATGGAAAATAAACAGGCAATGTGATAGTTTGCCACACTAACTTTTATCTGAAAACATCCACCCTTATTTCCACCCATGTTTTCTGGGTGTGCGTCTGAGCCTCTTCGACCAGTGACGGCGCCCCTCCGACCAGTGATGGCGCCCCTCTGGCAAGTGAAGGCGCCCCTTCGACCATTGAAGGCGCCCGCCCCTCTGGCAAGTAATCATGCGCCCCTCTGGCATGATTATTCTCACTTCAACCAGGCAATGTGATATTTTGCCCCACTAACTTTTATTTTGAAGTGAAGGGCGGGTGGAATATATTTTGAATATATTTTGATATTTTGCCCCACTAACTTTTATTGTGAAGTGAAGGGCGGGTGGAATTTCTTCAAATGGTCCAACAACTTCCCGCTTGGCCCCACCAACTTTTGTCAGATTTGAACGGTCCCTGGCTTTAAAATGATTATTTTCACTTCAAGCATGGAAAATAAACAGGCAATGTGATAGTTTGCCACACTAACTTTTATCTGAAAACATCCACCCTTATTTCCACCAATGTTTTCTGGGTGTGCGTCTGAGCCTCTTCGACCAGTGACGGCGCCCCTCCGACCAGTGATGGCGCCCCTCTGGCAAGTGAAGGCGCCCCTTCGACCATTGAAGGCGCCCGCCCCTCTGGCAAGTAATCATGCGCCCCTCTGGCATGATTATTTTCACTTCAACCAGGCAATGTGATATTTTGCCCCACTAACTTTTATTTTGAAGTGAAGGGCGGGTGGAATATATTTTGAATATATTTTGATATTTTGCCCCACTAACTTTTATTGTGAAGTGAAGGGCGGGTGGAATTTCTTCAAATGGTCCAACAACTTCCCGCTTGGCCCCACAAACTTTTGTCAGATTTGAACGGTCCCTGGCTTTAAAATTATTATTTTCACTTCAAGCATGGAAAATAAACAGGCAATGTGAAAACATCCACCCTTATTTCCACCCATGTTTTCTGGGTGTGCGTCTGAGCCTCTTCGACCAGTGACGGCGCCCCTCCGACCAGTGATGGCGCCCCTCTGGCAAGTGAAGGCGCCCCTTCGACCATTGAAGGCGCCCGCCCCTCTGGCAAGTAATCATGCGCCCCTCTGGCATGATTATTTTCACTTCAACCAGGCAATGTGATATTTTGCCCCACTAACTTTTATTTTGAAGTGAAGGGCGGGTGGAATATATTTTGAATATATTTTGATATTTTGCCCCACTAACTTTTATTGTGAAGTGAAGGGCGGGTGGAATTTCTTCAAATGGTCCAACAACTTCCCGCTTGGCCCCACCAACTTTTGTCAGATTTGAACGGTCCCTGGCTTTAAAATGATTATTTTCACTTCAAGCATGGAAAATAAACAGGCAATGTGATAGTTTGCCACACTAACTTTTATCTGAAAACATCCACCCTTATTTCCACCCATGTTTTCTGGGTGTGCGTCTGAGCCTCTTCGACCAGTGACGGCGCCCCTCCGACCAGTGATGGCGCCCCTCTGGCAAGTGAAGGCGCCCCTTCGACCATTGAAGGCGCCCGCCCCTCTGGCAAGTAATCATGCGCCCCTCTGGCATGATTATTTTCACTTCAACCAGGCAATGTGATATTTTGCCCCACTAACTTTTATTTTGAAGTGAAGGGCGGGTGGAATATATTTTGAATATATTTTGATATTTTGCCCCACTAACTTTTATTGTGAAGTGAAGGGCGGGTGGAATTTCTTCAAATGGTCCAACAACTTCCCGCTTGGCCCCACCAACTTTTGTCAGATTTGAACGGTCCCTGGCTTTAAAATGATTATTTTCACTTCAAGCATGGAAAATAAACAGGCAATGTGATAGTTTGCCACACTAACTTTTATCTGAAAACATCCACCCTTATTTCCACCCATGTTTTCTGGGTGTGCGTCTGAGCCTCTTCGACCAGTGACGGCGCCCCTCCGACCAGTGATGGCGCCCCTCTGGCAAGTGAAGGCGCCCCTTCGACCATTGAAGGCGCCCTGGCAAGTAATCATGCGCCCCTCTGGCATGATTATTTTCACTTCAACCAGGCAATGTGATATTTTGCCCCACTAACTTTTATTTTGAAGTGAAGGGCGGGTGGAATATATTTTGAATATATTTTGATATTTTGCCCCACTAACTTTTATTGTGAAGTGAAGGGCGGGTGGAATTTCTTCAAATGGTCCAACAACTTCCCGCTTGGCCCCACCAACTTTTGTCAGATTTGAACGGTCCCTGGCTTTAAAATGATTATTTTCACTTCAAGCATGGAAAATAAACAGGCAATGTGATAGTTTGCCACACTATTTTTTATCTGAAAACATCCACCCTTATTTCCACCCATGTTTTCTGGGTGTGCGTCTGAGCCTCTTCGACCAGTGACGGCGCCCCTCCGACCAGTGATGGCGCCCCTCTGGCAAGTGAAGGCGCCCCTTCGACCATTGAAGGCGCCCGCCCCTCTGGCAAGTAATCATGCGCCCCTCTGGCATGATTATTTTCACTTCAACCAGGCAATGTGATATTTTGCCCCACTAACTTTTATTTTGAAGTGAAGGGCGGGTGGAATATATTTTGAATATATTTTGATATTTTGCCCCACTAACTTTTATTGTGAAGTGAAGGGCGGGTGGAATTTCTTCAAATGGTCCAACAACTTCCCGCTTGGCCCCACCAACTTTTGTCAGATTTGAACGGTCCCTGGCTTTAAAATGATTATTTTCACTTCAAGCATGGAAAATAAACAGGCAATGTGATAGTTTGCCACACTAACTTTTATCTGAAAACATCCACCCTTATTTCCACCCATGTTTTCTGGGTGTGCGTCTGAGCCTCTTCGACCAGTGACGGCGCCCCTCCGACCAGTGATGGCGCCCCTCTGGCAAGTGAAGGCGCCCCTTCGACCATTGAAGGCGCCCGCCCCTCTGGCAAGTAATCATGCGCCCCTCTGGCATGATTATTTTCACTTCAACCAGGCAATGTGATATTTTGCCCCACTAACTTTTATTTTGAAGTGAAGGGCGGGTGGAATATATTTTGAATATATTTTGATATTTTGCCCCACTAACTTTTATTGTGAAGTGAAGGGCGGGTGGAATTTCTTCAAATGGTCCAACAACTTCCCGCTTGGCCCCACCAACTTTTGTCAGATTTGAACGGTCCCTGGCTTTAAAATGATTATTTTCACTTCAAGCATGGAAAATAAACAGGCAATGTGATAGTTTGCCACACTAACTTTTATCTGAAAACATCCACCCTTATTTCCACCCATGTTTTCTGGGTGTGCGTCTGAGCCTCTTCGACCAGTGACGGCGCCCCTCCGACCAGTGATGGCGCCCCTCTGGCAAGTGAAGGCGCCCCTTCGACCATTGAAGGCGCCCGCCCCTCTGGCAAGTAATCATGCGCCCCTCTGGCATGATTATTTTCACTTCAACCAGGCAATGTGATATTTTGCCCCACTAACTTTTATTTTGAAGTGAAGGGCGGGTGGAATATATTTTGAATATATTTTGATATTTTGCCCCACTAACTTTTATTGTGAAGTGAAGGGCGGGTGGAATTTCTTCAAATGGTCCAACAACTTCCCGCTTGGCCCCACCAACTTTTGTCAGATTTGAACGGTCCCTGGCTTTAAAATGATTATTTTCACTTCAAGCATGGAAAATAAACAGGCAATGTGATAGTTTGCCACACTAACTTTTATCTGAAAACATCCACCCTTATTTCCACCCATGTTTTCTGGGTGTGCGTCTGAGCCTCTTCGACCAGTGACGGCGCCCCTCCGACCAGTGATGGCGCCCCTCTGGCAAGTGAAGGCGCCCCTTCGACCATTGAAGGCGCCCGCCCCTCTGGCAAGTAATCATGCGCCCCTCTGGCATGATTATTTTCACTTCAACCAGGCAATGTGATATTTTGCCCCACTAACTTTTATTTTGAAGTGAAGGGCGGGTGGAATATATTTTGAATATATTTTGATATTTTGCCCCACTAACTTTTATTGTGAAGTGAAGGGCGGGTGGAATTTCTTCAAATGGTCCAACAACTTCCCGCTTGGCCCCACCAACTTTTGTCAGATTTGAACGGTCCCTGGCTTTAAAATGATTATTTTCACTTCAAGCATGGAAAATAAACAGGCAATGTGATAGTTTGCCACACTAACTTTTATCTGAAAACATCCACCCTTATTTCCACCCATGTTTTCTGGGTGTGCGTCTGAGCCTCTTCGACCAGTGACGGCGCCCCTCCGACCAGTGATGGCGCCCCTCTGGCAAGTGAAGGCGCCCCTTCGACCATTGAAGGCGCCCGCCCCTCTGGCAAGTAATCATGCGCCCCTCTGGCATGATTATTTTCACTTCAACCAGGCAATGTGATATTTTGCCCCACTAACTTTTATTTTGAAGTGAAGGGCGGGTGGAATATATTTTGAATATATTTTGATATTTTGCCCCACTAACTTTTATTGTGAAGTGAAGGGCGGGTGGAATTTCTTCAAATGGTCCAACAACTTCCCGCTTGGCCCCACCAACTTTTGTCAGATTTGAACGGTCCCTGGCTTTAAAATGATTATTTTCACTTCAAGCATGGAAAATAAACAGGCAATGTGATAGTTTGCCACACTAACTTTTATCTGAAAACATCCACCCTTATTTCCACCCATGTTTTCTGGGTGTGCGTCAAAATATATTCAAAATATATTCCACCCGCCCTTCACTTCAAAATAAAAGTTAGTGGGGCAAAATATCACATTGCCTGGTTGAAGTGAAAATAATCATGCCAGAGGGGCGCATGATTACTTGCCAGAGGGGCGGGCGCCTTCAATGGTCGAAGGGGCGCCTTCACTTGCCAGAGGGGCGCCATCACTGGTCGGAGGGGCGCCGTCACTGGTCGAAGAGGCTCAGACGCACACCCAGAAAACATGGGTGGAAATAAGGGTGGATGTTTTCAGATAAAAGTTAGTGTGGCAAACTATCACATTGCCTGTTTATTTTCCATGCTTGAAGTGAAAATAATCATTTTAAAGCCAGGGACCGTTCAAATCTGACAAAAGTTGGTGGGGCCAAGCGGGAAGTTGTTGGACCATTTGAAGAAATTCCACCCGCCCTTCACTTCACAATAAAAGTTAGTGGGGCAAAATATCAAAATATATTCAAAATATATTCCACCCGCCCTTCACTTCAAAATAAAAGTTAGTGGGGCAAAATATCACATTGCCTGGTTGAAGTGAAAATAATCATGCCAGAGGGGCGCATGATTACTTGCCAGAGGGGCGGGCGCCTTCAATGGTCGAAGGGGCGCCTTCACTTGCCAGAGGGGCGCCATCACTGGTCGGAGGGGCGCCGTCACTGGTCGAAGAGGCTCAGGCCTCTTCGACCAGTGACGGCGCCCCTCCGACCAGTGATGGCGCCCCTCTGGCAAGTGAAGGCGCCCCTTCGACCATTGAAGGCGCCCGCCCCTCTGGCAAGTAATCATGCGCCCCTCTGGCATGATTATTTTCACTTCAACCAGGCAATGTGATATTTTGCCCCACTAACTTTTATTTTGAAGTGAAGGGCGGGTGGAATATATTTTGAATATATTTTGATATTTTGCCCCACTAACTTTTATTGTGAAGTGAAGGGCGGGTGGAATTTCTTCAAATGGTCCAACAACTTCCCGCTTGGCCCCACCAACTTTTGTCAGATTTGAACGGTCCCTGGCTTTAAAATGATTATTTTCACTTCAAGCATGGAAAATAAACAGGCAATGTGATAGTTTGCCACACTAACTTTTATCTGAAAACATCCACCCTTATTTCCACCCATGTTTTCTGGGTGTGCGTCTGAGCCTCTTCGACCAGTGACGGCGCCCCTCCGACCAGTGATGGCGCCCCTCTGGCAAGTGAAGGCGCCCCTTCGACCATTGAAGGCGCCCGCCCCTCTGGCAAGTAATCATGCGCCCCTCTGGCATGATTATTTTCACTTCAACCAGGCAATGTGATATTTTGCCCCACTAACTTTTATTTTGAAGTGAAGGGCGGGTGGAATATATTTTGAATATATTTTGATATTTTGCCCCACTAACTTTTATTGTGAAGTGAAGGGCGGGTGGAATTTCTTCAAATGGTCCAACAACTTCCCGCTTGGCCCCACCAACTTTTGTCAGATTTGAACGGTCCCTGGCTTTAAAATGATTATTTTCACTTCAAGCATGGAAAATAAACAGGCAATGTGATAGTTTGCCACACTAACTTTTATCTGAAAACATCCACCCTTATTTCCACCCATGTTTTCTGGGTGTGCGTTTCTCTTCGACCAGTGACGGCGCCCCTCCGACCAGTGATGGCGCCCCTCTGGCAAGTGAAGGCGCCCCTTCGACCATTGAAGGCGCCCGCCCCTCTGGCAAGTAATCATGCGCCCCTCTGGCATGATTATTTTCACTTCAACCAGGCAATGTGATATTTTGCCCCACTAACTTTTATTTTGAAGTGAAGGGCGGGTGGAATATATTTTGAATATATTTTGATATTTTGCCCCACTAACTTTTATTGTGAAGTGAAGGGCGGGTGGAATTTCTTCAAATGGTCCAACAACTTCCCGCTTGGCCCCACCAACTTTTGTCAGATTTGAACGGTCCCTGGCTTTAAAATGATTATTTTCACTTCAAGCATGGAAAATAAACAGGCAATGTGATAGTTTGCCACACTAACTTTTATCTGAAAACATCCACCCTTATTTCCACCCATGTTTTCTGGGTGTGCGTCTGAGCCTCTTCGACCAGTGACGGCGCCCCTCCGACCAGTGATGGCGCCCCTCTGGCAAGTGAAGGCGCCCCTTCGACCATTGAAGGCGCCCGCCCCTCTGGCAAGTAATCATGCGCCCCTCTGGCATGATTATTTTCACTTCAACCAGGCAATGTGATATTTTGCCCCACTAACTTTTATTTTGAAGTGAAGGGCGGGTGGAATATATTTTGAATATATTTTGATATTTTGCCCCACTAACTTTTATTGTGAAGTGAAGGGCGGGTGGAATTTCTTCAAATGGTCCAACAACTTCCCGCTTGGCCCCACCAACTTTTGTCAGATTTGAACGGTCCCTGGCTTTAAAATGATTATTTTCACTTCAAGCATGGAAAATAAACAGGCAATGTGATAGTTTGCCACACTAACTTTTATCTGAAAACATCCACCCTTATTTCCACCCATGTTTTCTGGGTGTGCGTCTGAGCCTCTTCGACCAGTGACGGCGCCCCTCCGACCAGTGATGGCGCCCCTCTGGCAAGTGAAGGCGCCCCTTCGACCATTGAAGGCGCCCGCCCCTCTGGCAAGTAATCATGCGCCCCTCTGGCATGATTATTTTCACTTCAACCAGGCAATGTGATATTTTGCCCCACTAACTTTTATTTTGAAGTGAAGGGCGGGTGGAATATATTTTGAATATATTTTGATATTTTGCCCCACTAACTTTTATTGTGAAGTGAAGGGCGGGTGGAATTTCTTCAAATGGTCCAACAACTTCCCGCTTGGCCCCACCAACTTTTGTCAGATTTGAACGGTCCCTGGCTTTAAAATGATTATTTTCACTTCAAGCATGGAAAATAAACAGGCAATGTGATAGTTTGCCACACTAACTTTTATCTGAAAACATCCACCCTTATTTCCACCCATGTTTTCTGGGTGTGCGTCTGAGCCTCTTCGACCAGTGACGGCGCCCCTCCGACCAGTGATGGCGCCCCTCTGGCAAGTGAAGGCGCCCCTTCGACCATTGAAGGCGCCCGCCCCTCTGGCAAGTAATCATGCGCCCCTCTGGCATGATTATTTTCACTTCAACCAGGCAATGTGATATTTTGCCCCACTAACTTTTATTTTGAAGTGAAGGGCGGGTGGAATATATTTTGAATATATTTTGATATTTTGCCCCACTAACTTTTATTGTGAAGTGAAGGGCGGGTGGAATTTCTTCAAATGGTCCAACAACTTCCCGCTTGGCCCCACCAACTTTTGTCAGATTTGAACGGTCCCTGGCTTTAAAATGATTATTTTCACTTCAAGCATGGAAAATAAACAGGCAATGTGATAGTTTGCCACACTAACTTTTATCTGAAAACATCCACCCTTATTTCCACCCATGTTTTCTGGGTGTGCGTCTGAGCCTCTTCGACCAGTGACGGCGCCCCTCCGACCAGTGATGGCGCCCCTCTGGCAAGTGAAGGCGCCCCTTCGACCATTGAAGGCGCCCGCCCCTCTGGCAAGTAATCATGCGCCCCTCTGGCATGATTATTTTCACTTCAACCAGGCAATGTGATATTTTGCCCCATTAACTTTTATTTTGAAGTGAAGGGCGGGTGGAATATATTTTGAATATATTTTGATATTTTGCCCCACTAACTTTTATTGTGAAGTGAAGGGCGGGTGGAATTTCTTCAAATGGTCCAACAACTTCCCGCTTGGCCCCACCAACTTTTGTCAGATTTGAACGGTCCCTGGCTTTAAAATGATTATTTTCACTTCAAGCATGGAAAATAAACAGGCAATGTGATAGTTTGCCACACTAACTTTTATCTGAAAACATCCACCCTTATTTCCACCCATGTTTTCTGGGTGTGCGTCTGAGCCTCTTCGACCAGTGACGGCGCCCCTCCGACCAGTGATGGCGCCCCTCTGGCAAGTGAAGGCGCCCCTTCGACCATTGAAGGCGCCCGCCCCTCTGGCAAGTAATCATGCGCCCCTCTGGCATGATTATTTTCACTTCAACCAGGCAATGTGATATTTTGCCACACTAACTTTTATTTTGAAGTGAAGGGCGGGTGGAATATATTTTGAATATATTTTGATATTTTGCCCCACTAACTTTTATTGTGAAGTGAAGGGCGGGCGGAATTTCTTCAAATGGTCCAACAACTTCCCGCTTGGCCCCACCAACTTTTGTCAGATTTGAACGGTCCCTGGCTTTAAAATGATTATTTTCACTTCAAGCATGGAAAATAAACAGGCAATGTGATAGTTTGCCACACTAACTTTTATCTGAAAACATCCACCCTTATTTCCACCCATGTTTTCTGGGTGTGCGTCTGAGCCTCTTCGACCAGTGACGGCGCCCCTCCGACCAGTGATGGCGCCCCTCTGGCAAGTGAAGGCGCCCCTTCGACCATTGAAGGCGCCCTGGCAAGTAATCATGCGCCCCTCTGGCATGATTATTTTCACTTCAACCAGGCAATGTGATATTTTGCCCCACTAACTTTTATTTTGAAGTGAAGGGCGGGTGGAATATATTTTGAATATATTTTGATATTTTGCCCCACTAACTTTTATTGTGAAGTGAAGGGCGGGTGGAATTTCTTCAAATGGTCCAACAACTTCCCGCTTGGCCCCACCAACTTTTGTCAGATTTGAACGGTCCCTGGCTTTAAAATGATTATTTTCACTTCAAGCATGGAAAATAAACAGGCAATGTGATAGTTTGCCACACTAACTTTTATCTGAAAACATCCACCCTTATTTCCACCCATGTTTTCTGGGTGTGCGTCTGAGCCTCTTCGACCAGTGACGGCGCCCCTCCGACCAGTGATGGCGCCCCTCTGGCAAGTGAAGGCGCCCCTTCGACCATTGAAGGCGCCCGCCCCTCTGGCAAGTAATCATGCGCCCCTCTGGCATGATTATTTTCACTTCAACCAGGCAATGTGATATTTTGCCCCACTAACTTTTATTTTGAAGTGAAGGGCGGGTGGAATATATTTTGAATATATTTTGATATTTTGCCCCACTAACTTTTATTGTGAAGTGAAGGGCGGGTGGAATTTCTTCAAATGGTCCAACAACTTCCCGCTTGGCCCCACCAACTTTTGTCAGATTTGAACGGTCCCTGGCTTTAAAATGATTATTTTCACTTCAAGCATGGAAAATAAACAGGCAATGTGATAGTTTGCCACACTAACTTTTATCTGAAAACATCCACCCTTATTTCCACCCATGTTTTCTGGGTGTGCGTCTGAGCCTCTTCGACCAGTGACGGCGCCCCTCCGACCAGTGATGGCGCCCCTCTGGCAAGTGAAGGCGCCCCTTCGACCATTGAAGGCGCCCGCCCCTCTGGCAAGTAATCATGCGCCCCTCTGGCATGATTATTTTCACTTCAACCAGGCAATGTGATATTTTGCCCCACTAACTTTTATTTTGAAGTGAAGGGCGGGTGGAATATATTTTGAATATATTTTGATATTTTGCCCCACTAACTTTTATTGTGAAGTGAAGGGCGGGTGGAATTTCTTCAAATGGTCCAACAACTTCCCGCTTGGCCCCACCAACTTTTGTCAGATTTGAACGGTCCCTGGCTTTAAAATGATTATTTTCACTTCAAGCATGGAAAATAAACAGGCAATGTGATAGTTTGCCACACTAACTTTTATCTGAAAACATCCACCCTTATTTCCACCCATGTTTTCTGGGTGTGCGTCTGAGCCTCTTCGACCAGTGACGGCGCCCCTCCGACCAGTGATGGCGCCCCTCTGGCAAGTGAAGGCGCCCCTTCGACCATTGAAGGCGCCCTGGCAAGTAATCATGCGCCCCTCTGGCATGATTATTTTCACTTCAACCAGGCAATGTGATATTTTGCCCCACTAACTTTTATTTTGAAGTGAAGGGCGGGTGGAATATATTTTGAATATATTTTGATATTTTGCCCCACTAACTTTTATTGTGAAGTGAAGGGCGGGTGGAATTTCTTCAAATGGTCCAACAACTTCCCGCTTGGCCCCACCAACTTTTGTCAGATTTGAACGGTCCCTGGCTTTAAAATGATTATTTTCACTTCAAGCATGGAAAATAAACAGGCAATGTGATAGTTTGCCACACTAACTTTTATCTGAAAACATCCACCCTTATTTCCACCCATGTTTTCTGGGTGTGCGTCTGAGCCTCTTCGACCAGTGACGGCGCCCCTCCGACCAGTGATGGCGCCCCTCTGGCAAGTGAAGGCGCCCCTTCGACCATTGAAGGCGCCCGCCCCTCTGGCAAGTAATCATGCGCCCCTCTGGCATGATTATTCTCACTTCAACCAGGCAATGTGATATTTTGCCCCACTAACTTTTATTTTGAAGTGAAGGGCGGGTGGAATATATTTTGAATATATTTTGATATTTTGCCCCACTAACTTTTATTGTGAAGTGAAGGGCGGGTGGAATTTCTTCAAATGGTCCAACAACTTCCCGCTTGGCCCCACCAACTTTTGTCAGATTTGAACGGTCCCTGGCTTTAAAATGATTATTTTCACTTCAAGCATGGAAAATAAACAGGCAATGTGATAGTTTGCCACACTAACTTTTATCTGAAAACATCCACCCTTATTTCCACCCATGTTTTCTGGGTGTGCGTCTGAGCCTCTTCGACCAGTGACGGCGCCCCTCCGACCAGTGATGGCGCCCCTCTGGCAAGTGAAGGCGCCCCTTCGACCATTGAAGGCGCCCGCCCCTCTGGCAAGTAATCATGCGCCCCTCTGGCATGATTATTTTCACTTCAACCAGGCAATGTGATATTTTGCCCCACTAACTTTTATTTTGAAGTGAAGGGCGGGTGGAATATATTTTGAATATATTTTGATATTTTGCCCCACTAACTTTTATTGTGAAGTGAAGGGCGGGTGGAATTTCTTCAAATGGTCCAACAACTTCCCGCTTGGCCCCACCAACTTTTGTCAGATTTGAACGGTCCCTGGCTTTAAAATTATTATTTTCACTTCAAGCATGGAAAATAAACAGGCAATGTGATAGTTTGCCACACTAACTTTTATCTGAAAACATCCACCCTTATTTCCACCCATGTTTTCTGGGTGTGCGTCTGAGCCTCTTCGACCAGTGACGGCGCCCCTCCGACCAGTGATGGCGCCCCTCTGGCAAGTGAAGGCGCCCCTTCGACCATTGAAGGCGCCCGCCCCTCTGGCAAGTAATCATGCGCCCCTCTGGCATGATTATTTTCACTTCAACCAGGCAATGTGATATTTTGCCACACTAACTTTTATTTTGAAGTGAAGGGCGGGTGGAATATATTTTGAATATATTTTGATATTTTGTCCCACTAACTTTTATTGTGAAGTGAAGGGCGGGTGGAATTTCTTCAAATGGTCCAACAACTTCCCGCTTGGCCCCACCAACTTTTGTCAGATTTGAACGGTCCCTGGCTTTAAAATGATTATTTTCACTTCAAGCATGGAAAATAAACAGGCAATGTGATAGTTTGCCACACTAACTTTTATCTGAAAACATCCACCCTTATTTCCACCCATGTTTTCTGGGTGTGCGTCTGAGCCTCTTCGACCAGTGACGGCGCCCCTCCGACCAGTGATGGCGCCCCTCTGGCAAGTGAAGGCGCCCCTTCGACCATTGAAGGCGCCCTGGCAAGTAATCATGCGCCCCTCTGGCATGATTATTTTCACTTCAACCAGGCAATGTGATATTTTGCCCCACTAACTTTTATTTTGAAGTGAAGGGCGGGTGGAATATATTTTGAATATATTTTGATATTTTGCCCCACTAACTTTTATTGTGAAGTGAAGGGCGGGTGGAATTTCTTCAAATGGTCCAACAACTTCCCGCTTGGCCCCACCAACTTTTGTCAGATTTGAACGGTCCCTGGCTTTAAAATGATTATTTTCACTTCAAGCATGGAAAATAAACAGGCAATGTGATAGTTTGCCACACTAACTTTTATCTGAAAACATCCACCCTTATTTCCACCCATGTTTTCTGGGTGTGCGTCTGAGCCTCTTCGACCAGTGACGGCGCCCCTCCGACCAGTGATGGCGCCCCTCTGGCAAGTGAAGGCGCCCCTTCGACCATTGAAGGCGCCCGCCCCTCTGGCAAGTAATCATGCGCCCCTCTGGCATGATTATTTTCACTTCAACCAGGCAATGTGATATTTTGCCCCACTAACTTTTATTTTGAAGTGAAGGGCGGGTGGAATATATTTTGAATATATTTTGATATTTTGCCCCACTAACTTTTATTGTGAAGTGAAGGGCGGGTGGAATTTCTTCAAATGGTCCAACAACTTCCCGCTTGGCCCCACCAACTTTTGTCAGATTTGAACGGTCCCTGGCTTTAAAATGATTATTTTCACTTCAAGCATGGAAAATAAACAGGCAATGTGATAGTTTGCCACACTAACTTTTATCTGAAAACATCCACCCTTATTTCCACCCATGTTTTCTGGGTGTGCGTTTCTCTTCGACCAGTGACGGCGCCCCTCCGACCAGTGATGGCGCCCCTCTGGCAAGTGAAGGCGCCCCTTCGACCATTGAAGGCGCCCGCCCCTCTGGCAAGTAATCATGCGCCCCTCTGGCATGATTATTTTCACTTCAACCAGGCAATGTGATATTTTGCCCCACTAACTTTTATTTTGAAGTGAAGGGCGGGTGGAATATATTTTGAATATATTTTGATATTTTGCCCCACTAACTTTTATTGTGAAGTGAAGGGCGGGTGGAATTTCTTCAAATGGTCCAACAACTTCCCGCTTGGCCCCACCAACTTTTGTCAGATTTGAACGGTCCCTGGCTTTAAAATGATTATTTTCACTTCAAGCATGGAAAATAAACAGGCAATGTGATAGTTTGCCACACTAACTTTTATCTGAAAACATCCACCCTTATTTCCACCCATGTTTTCTGGGTGTGCGTCTGAGCCTCTTCGACCAGTGACGGCGCCCCTCCGACCAGTGATGGCGCCCCTCTGGCAAGTGAAGGCGCCCCTTCGACCATTGAAGGCGCCCGCCCCTCTGGCAAGTAATCATGCGCCCCTCTGGCATGATTATTTTCACTTCAACCAGGCAATGTGATATTTTGCCCCACTAACTTTTATTTTGAAGTGAAGGGCGGGTGGAATATATTTTGAATATATTTTGATATTTTGCCCCACTAACTTTTATTGTGAAGTGAAGGGCGGGTGGAATTTGTTCAAATGGTCCAACAACTTCCCGCTTGGCCCCACCAACTTTTGTCAGATTTGAACGGTCCCTGGCTTTAAAATGATTATTTTCACTTCAAGCATGGAAAATAAACAGGCAATGTGATAGTTTGCCACACTAACTTTTATCTGAAAACATCCACCCTTATTTCCACCCATGTTTTCTGGGTGTGCGTCTGAGCCTCTTCGACCAGTGACGGCGCCCCTCCGACCAGTGATGGCGCCCCTCTGGCAAGTGAAGGCGCCCCTTCGACCATTGAAGGCGCCCTGGCAAGTAATCATGCGCCCCTCTGGCATGATTATTTTCACTTCAACCAGGCAATGTGATATTTTGCCCCACTAACTTTTATTTTGAAGTGAAGGGCGGGTGGAATATATTTTGAATATATTTTGATATTTTGCCCCACTAACTTTTATTGTGAAGTGAAGGGCGGGTGGAATTTCTTCAAATGGTCCAACAACTTCCCGCTTGGCCCCACCAACTTTTGTCAGATTTGAACGGTCCCTGGCTTTAAAATGATTATTTTCACTTCAAGCATGGAAAATAAACAGGCAATGTGATAGTTTGCCACACTAACTTTTATCTGAAAACATCCACCCTTATTTCCACCCATGTTTTCTGGGTGTGCGTCTGAGCCTCTTCGACCAGTGACGGCGCCCCTCCGACCAGTGATGGCGCCCCTCTGGCAAGTGAAGGTCTTCGACCATTGAAGGCGCCCGCCCCTCTGGCAAGTAATCATGCGCCCCTCTGGCATGATTATTTTCACTTCAACCAGGCAATGTGATATTTTGCCCCACTAACTTTTATTTTGAAGTGAAGGGCGGGTGGAATATATTTTGAATATATTTTGATATTTTGCCCCACTAACTTTTATTGTGAAGTGAAGGGCGGGTGGAATTTCTTCAAATGGTCCAACAACTTCCCGCTTGGCCCCACCAACTTTTGTCAGATTTGAACGGTCCCTGGCTTTAAAATGATTATTTTCACTTCAAGCATGGAAAATAAACAGGCAATGTGATAGTTTGCCACACTAACTTTTATCTGAAAACATCCACCCTTATTTCCACCCATGTTTTCTGGGTGTGCGTCTGAGCCTCTTCGACCAGTGACGGCGCCCCTCCGACCAGTGATGGCGCCCCTCTGGCAAGTGAAGGCGCCCCTTCGACCATTGAAGGCGCCCGCCCCTCTGGCAAGTAATCATGCGCCCCTCTGGCATGATTATTTTCACTTCAACCAGGCAATGTGATATTTTGCCCCACTAACTTTTATTTTGAAGTGAAGGGCGGGTGGAATATATTTTGAATATATTTTGATATTTTGCCCCACTAACTTTTATTGTGAAGTGAAGGGCGGGTGGAATTTCTTCAAATGGTCCAACAACTTCCCGCTTGGCCCCACCAACTTTTGTCAGATTTGAACGGTCCCTGGCTTTAAAATGATTATTTTCACTTCAAGCATGGAAAATAAACAGGCAATGTGATAGTTTGCCACACTAACTTTTATCTGAAAACATCCACCCTTATTTCCACCCATGTTTTCTGGGTGTGCGTCTGAGCCTCTTCGACCAGTGACGGCGCCCCTCCGACCAGTGATGGCGCCCCTCTGGCAAGTGAAGGCGCCCCTTCGACCATTGAAGGCGCCCGCCCCTCTGGCAAGTAATCATGCGCCCCTCTGGCATGATTATTTTCACTTCAACCAGGCAATGTGATATTTTGCCCCACTAACTTTTATTTTGAAGTGAAGGGCGGGTGGAATATATTTTGAATATATTTTGATATTTTGCCCCACTAACTTTTATTGTGAAGTGAAGGGCGGGTGGAATTTCTTCAAATGGTCCAACAACTTCCCGCTTGGCCCCACCAACTTTTGTCAGATTTGAACGGTCCCTGGCTTTAAAATGATTATTTTCACTTCAAGCATGGAAAATAAACAGGCAATGTGATAGTTTGCCACACTAACTTTTATCTGAAAACATCCACCCTTATTTCCACCCATGTTTTCTGGGTGTGCGTCTGAGCCTCTTCGACCAGTGACGGCGCCCCTCCGACCAGTGATGGCGCCCCTCTGGCAAGTGAAGGCGCCCCTTCGACCATTGAAGGCGCCCGCCCCTCTGGCAAGTAATCATGCGCCCCTCTGGCATGATTATTTTCACTTCAACCAGGCAATGTGATATTTTGCCCCACTAACTTTTATTTTGAAGTGAAGGGCGGGTGGAATATATTTTGAATATATTTTGATATTTTGCCCCACTAACTTTTATTGTGAAGTGAAGGGCGGGTGGAATTTCTTCAAATGGTCCAACAACTTCCCGCTTGGCCCCACCAACTTTTGTCAGATTTGAACGGTCCCTGGCTTTAAAATGATTATTTTCACTTCAAGCATGGAAAATAAACAGGCAATGTGATAGTTTGCCACACTAACTTTTATCTGAAAACATCCACCCTTATTTCCACCCATGTTTTCTGGGTGTGCGTCTGAGCCTCTTCGACCAGTGACGGCGCCCCTCCGACCAGTGATGGCGCCCCTCTGGCAAGTGAAGGCGCCCCTTCGACCATTGAAGGCGCCCGCCCCTCTGGCAAGTAATCATGCGCCCCTCTGGCATGATTATTTTCACTTCAACCAGGCAATGTGATATTTTGCCCCACTAACTTTTATTTTGAAGTGAAGGGCGGGTGGAATATATTTTGAATATATTTTGATATTTTGCCCCACTAACTTTTATTGTGAAGTGAAGGGCGGGTGGAATTTCTTCAAATGGTCCAACAACTTCCCGCTTGGCCCCACAAACTTTTGTCAGATTTGAACGGTCCCTGGCTTTAAAATGATTATTTTCACTTCAAGCATGGAAAATAAACAGGCAATGTGAAAACATCCACCCTTATTTCCACCCATGTTTTCTGGGTGTGCGTCTGAGCCTCTTCGACCAGTGACGGCGCCCCTCCGACCAGTGATGGCGCCCCTCTGGCAAGTGAAGGCGCCCCTTCGACCATTGAAGGCGCCCGCCCCTCTGGCAAGTAATCATGCGCCCCTCTGGCATGATTATTTTCACTTCAACCAGGCAATGTGATATTTTGCCCCACTAACTTTTATTTTGAAGTGAAGGGCGGGTGGAATATATTTTGAATATATTTTGATATTTTGCCCCACTAACTTTTATTGTGAAGTGAAGGGCGGGTGGAATTTCTTCAAATGGTCCAACAACTTCCCGCTTGGCCCCACCAACTTTTGTCAGATTTGAACGGTCCCTGGCTTTAAAATGATTATTTTCACTTCAAGCATGGAAAATAAACAGGCAATGTGATAGTTTGCCACACTAACTTTTATCTGAAAACATCCACCCTTATTTCCACCCATGTTTTCTGGGTGTGCGTCTGAGCCTCTTCGACCAGTGACGGCGCCCCTCCGACCAGTGATGGCGCCCCTCTGGCAAGTGAAGGCGCCCCTTCGACCATTGAAGGCGCCCTGGCAAGTAATCATGCGCCCCTCTGGCATGATTATTTTCACTTCAACCAGGCAATGTGATATTTTGCCCCACTAACTTTTATTTTGAAGTGAAGGGCGGGTGGAATATATTTTGAATATATTTTGATATTTTGCCCCACTAACTTTTATTGTAAAGTGAAGGGCGGGTGGAATTTCTTCAAATGGTCCAACAACTTCCCGCTTGGCCCCACCAACTTTTGTCAGATTTGAACGGTCCCTGGCTTTAAAATGATTATTTTCACTTCAAGCATGGAAAATAAACAGGCAATGTGATAGTTTGCCACACTAACTTTTATCTGAAAACATCCACCCTTATTTCCACCCATGTTTTCTGGGTGTGCGTCTGAGCCTCTTCGACCAGTGACGGCGCCCCTCCGACCAGTGATGGCGCCCCTCTGGCAAGTGAAGGCGCCCCTTCGACCATTGAAGGCGCCCGCCCCTCTGGCAAGTAATCATGCGCCCCTCTGGCATGATTATTTTCACTTCAACCAGGCAATGTGATATTTTGCCCCACTAACTTTTATTTTGAAGTGAAGGGCGGGTGGAATATATTTTGAATATATTTTGATATTTTGCCCCACTAACTTTTATTGTGAAGTGAAGGGCGGGTGGAATTTCTTCAAATGGTCCAACAACTTCCCGCTTGGCCCCACCAACTTTTGTCAGATTTGAACGGTCCCTGGCTTTAAAATGATTATTTTCACTTCAAGCATGGAAAATAAACAGGCAATGTGATAGTTTGCCACACTAACTTTTATCTGAAAACATCCACCCTTATTTCCACCCATGTTTTCTGGGTGTGCGTCTGAGCCTCTTCGACCAGTGACGGCGCCCCTCCGACCAGTGATGGCGCCCCTCTGGCAAGTGAAGGCGCCCCTTCGACCATTGAAGGCGCCCTGGCAAGTAATCATGCGCCCCTCTGGCATGATTATTTTCACTTCAACCAGGCAATGTGATATTTTGCCCCACTAACTTTTATTTTGAAGTGAAGGGCGGGTGGAATATATTTTGAATATATTTTGATATTTTGCCCCACTAACTTTTATTGTGAAGTGAAGGGCGGGTGGAATTTCTTCAAATGGTCCAACAACTTCCCGCTTGGCCCCACCAACTTTTGTCAGATTTGAACGGTCCCTGGCTTTAAAATGATTATTTTCACTTCAAGCATGGAAAATAAACAGGCAATGTGATAGTTTGCCACACTATTTTTTATCTGAAAACATCCACCCTTATTTCCACCCATGTTTTCTGGGTGTGCGTCTGAGCCTCTTCGACCAGTGACGGCGCCCCTCCGACCAGTGATGGCGCCCCTCTGGCAAGTGAAGGCGCCCCTTCGACCATTGAAGGCGCCCGCCCCTCTGGCAAGTAATCATGCGCCCCTCTGGCATGATTATTTTCACTTCAACCAGGCAATGTGATATTTTGCCCCACTAACTTTTATTTTGAAGTGAAGGGCGGGTGGAATATATTTTGAATATATTTTGATATTTTGCCCCACTAACTTTTATTGTGAAGTGAAGGGCGGGTGGAATTTCTTCAAATGGTCCAACAACTTCCCGCTTGGCCCCACCAACTTTTGTCAGATTTGAACGGTCCCTGGCTTTAAAATGATTATTTTCACTTCAAGCATGGAAAATAAACAGGCAATGTGATAGTTTGCCACACTAACTTTTATCTGAAAACATCCACCCTTATTTCCACCCATGTTTTCTGGGTGTGCGTCTGAGCCTCTTCGACCAGTGACGGCGCCCCTCCGACCAGTGATGGCGCCCCTCTGGCAAGTGAAGGCGCCCCTTCGACCATTGAAGGCGCCCGCCCCTCTGGCAAGTAATCATGCGCCCCTCTGGCATGATTATTTTCACTTCAACCAGGCAATGTGATATTTTGCCCCACTAACTTTTATTTTGAAGTGAAGGGCGGGTGGAATATATTTTGAATATATTTTGATATTTTGCCCCACTAACTTTTATTGTGAAGTGAAGGGCGGGTGGAATTTCTTCAAATGGTCCAACAACTTCCCGCTTGGCCCCACCAACTTTTGTCAGATTTGAACGGTCCTGGCTTTAAAATGATTATTTTCACTTCAAGCATGGAAAATAAACAGGCAATGTGATAGTTTGCCACACTAACTTTTATCTGAAAACATCCACCCTTATTTCCACCCATGTTTTCTGGGTGTGCGTCTGAGCCTCTTCGACCAGTGACGGCGCCCCTCCGACCAGTGATGGCGCCCCTCTGGCAAGTGAAGGCGCCCCTTCGACCATTGAAGGCGCCCGCCCCTCTGGCAAGTAATCATGCGCCCCTCTGGCATGATTATTTTCACTTCAACCAGGCAATGTGATATTTTGCCCCACTAACTTTTATTTTGAAGTGAAGGGCGGGTGGAATATATTTTGAATATATTTTGATATTTTGCCCCACTAACTTTTATTGTGAAGTGAAGGGCGGGTGGAATTTCTTCAAATGGTCCAACAACTTCCCGCTTGGCCCCACCAACTTTTGTCAGATTTGAACGGTCCCTGACTTTAAAATGATTATTTTCACTTCAAGCATGGAAAATAAACAGGCAATGTGATAGTTTGCCACACTAACTTTTATCTGAAAACATCCACCCTTATTTCCACCCATGTTTTCTGGGTGTGCGTCTGAGCCTCTTCGACCAGTGACGGCGCCCCTCCGACCAGTGATGGCGCCCCTCTGGCAAGTGAAGGCGCCCCTTCGACCATTGAAGGCGCCCGCCCCTCTGGCAAGTAATCATGCGCCCCTCTGGCATGATTATTTTCACTTCAACCAGGCAATGTGATATTTTGCCCCACTAACTTTTATTTTGAAGTGAAGGGCGGGTGGAATATATTTTGAATATATTTTGATATTTTGCCCCACTAACTTTTATTGTGAAGTGAAGGGCGGGTGGAATTTCTTCAAATGGTCCAACAACTTCCCGCTTGGCCCCACCAACTTTTGTCAGATTTGAACGGTCCCTGGCTTTAAAATGATTATTTTCACTTCAAGCATGGAAAATAAACAGGCAATGTGATAGTTTGCCACACTAACTTTTATCTGAAAACATCCACCCTTATTTCCACCCATGTTTTCTGGGTGTGCGTCTGAGCCTCTTCGACCAGTGACGGCGCCCCTCCGACCAGTGATGGCGCCCCTCTGGCAAGTGAAGGCGCCCCTTCGACCATTGAAGGCGCCCGCCCCTCTGGCAAGTAATCATGCGCCCCTCTGGCATGATTATTTTCACTTCAACCAGGCAATGTGATATTTTGCCCCACTAACTTTTATTTTGAAGTGAAGGGCGGGTGGAATATATTTTGAATATATTTTGATATTTTGCCCCACTAACTTTTATTGTGAAGTGAAGGGCGGGTGGAATTTCTTCAAATGGTCCAACAACTTCCCGCTTGGCCCCACCAACTTTTGTCAGATTTGAACGGTCCCTGGCTTTAAAATGATTATTTTCACTTCAAGCATGGAAAATAAACAGGCAATGTGATAGTTTGCCACACTAACTTTTATCTGAAAACATCCACCCTTATTTCCACCCATGTTTTCTGGGTGTGCGTCTGAGCCTCTTCGACCAGTGACGGCGCCCCTCCGACCAGTGATGGCGCCCCTCTGGCAAGTGAAGGCGCCCCTTCGACCATTGAAGGCGCCCGCCCCTCTGGCAAGTAATCATGCGCCCCTCTGGCATGATTATTTTCACTTCAACCAGGCAATGTGATATTTTGCCCCACTAACTTTTATTTTGAAGTGAAGGGCGGGTGGAATATATTTTGAATATATTTTGATATTTTGCCCCACTAACTTTTATTGTGAAGTGAAGGGCGGGTGGAATTTCTTCAAATGGTCCAACAACTTCCCGCTTGGCCCCACCAACTTTTGTCAGATTTGAACGGTCCCTGGCTTTAAAATGATTATTTTCACTTCAAGCATGGAAAATAAACAGGCAATGTGATAGTTTGCCACACTAACTTTTATCTGAAAACATCCACCCTTATTTCCACCCATGTTTTCTGGGTGTGCGTCTGAGCCTCTTCGACCAGTGACGGCGCCCCTCCGACCAGTGATGGCGCCCCTCTGGCAAGTGAAGGCGCCCCTTCGACCATTGAAGGCGCCCGCCCCTCTGGCAAGTAATCATGCGCCCCTCTGGCATGATTATTTTCACTTCAACCAGGCAATGTGATATTTTGCCCCACTAACATTTATTTTGAAGTGAAGGGCGGGTGGAATATATTTTGAATATATTTTGATATTTTGCCCCACTAACTTTTATTGTGAAGTGAAGGGCGGGTGGAATTTCTTCAAATGGTCCAACAACTTCCCGCTTGGCCCCACCAACTTTTGTCAGATTTGAACGGTCCCTGGCTTTAAAATGATTATTTTCACTTCAAGCATGGAAAATAAACAGGCAATGTGATAGTTTGCCACACTAACTTTTATCTGAAAACATCCACCCTTATTTCCACCCATGTTTTCTGGGTGTGCGTTTCTCTTCGACCAGTGACGGCGCCCCTCCGACCAGTGATGGCGCCCCTCTGGCAAGTGAAGGCGCCCCTTCGACCATTGAAGGCGCCCGCCCCTCTGGCAAGTAATCATGCGCCCCTCTGGCATGATTATTTTCACTTCAACCAGGCAATGTGATATTTTGCCCCACTAACTTTTATTTTGAAGTGAAGGGCGGGTGGAATATATTTTGAATATATTTTGATATTTTGCCCCACTAACTTTTATTGTGAAGTGAAGGGCGGGTGGAATTTCTTCAAATGGTCCAACAACTTCCCGCTTGGCCCCACCAACTTTTGTCAGATTTGAACGGTCCCTGGCTTTAAAATGATTATTTTCACTTCAAGCATGGAAAATAAACAGGCAATGTGATAGTTTGCCACACTAACTTTTATCTGAAAACATCCACCCTTATTTCCACCCATGTTTTCTGGGTGTGCGTCTGAGCCTCTTCGACCAGTGACGGCGCCCCTCCGACCAGTGATGGCGCCCCTCTGGCAAGTGAAGGCGCCCCTTCGACCATTGAAGGCGCCCGCCCCTCTGGCAAGTAATCATGCGCCCCTCTGGCATGATTATTTTCACTTCAACCAGGCAATGTGATATTTTGCCCCACTAACTTTTATTTTGAAGTGAAGGGCGGGTGGAATATATTTTGAATATATTTTGATATTTTGCCCCACTAACTTTTATTGTGAAGTGAAGGGCGGGTGGAATTTCTTCAAATGGTCCAACAACTTCCCGCTTGGCCCCACCAACTTTTGTCAGATTTGAACGGTCCCTGGCTTTAAAATGATTATTTTCACTTCAAGCATGGAAAATAAACAGGCAATGTGATAGTTTGCCACACTAACTTTTATCTGAAAACATCCACCCTTATTTCCACCCATGTTTTCTGGGTGTGCGTCTGAGCCTCTTCGACCAGTGACGGCGCCCCTCCGACCAGTGATGGCGCCCCTCTGGCAAGTGAAGGCGCCCCTTCGACCATTGAAGGCGCCCGCCCCTCTGGCAAGTAATCATGCGCCCCTCTGGCATGATTATTTTCACTTCAACCAGGCAATGTGATATTTTGCCCCACTAACTTTTATTTTGAAGTGAAGGGCGGGTGGAATATATTTTGAATATATTTTGATATTTTGCCCCACTAACTTTTATTGTGAAGTGAAGGGCGGGTGGAATTTCTTCAAATGGTCCAACAACTTCCCGCTTGGCCCCACCAACTTTTGTCAGATTTGAACGGTCCCTGGCTTTAAAATGATTATTTTCACTTCAAGCATGGAAAATAAACAGGCAATGTGATAGTTTGCCACACTAACTTTTATCTGAAAACATCCACCCTTATTTCCACCCATGTTTTCTGGGTGTGCGTCTGAGCCTCTTCGACCAGTGACGGCGCCCCTCCGACCAGTGATGGCGCCCCTCTGGCAAGTGAAGGCGCCCCTTCGACCATTGAAGGCGCCCGCCCCTCTGGCAAGTAATCATGCGCCCCTCTGGCATGATTATTTTCACTTCAACCAGGCAATGTGATATTTTGCCCCACTAACTTTTATTTTGAAGTGAAGGGCGGGTGGAATATATTTTGAATATATTTTGATATTTTGCCCCACTAACTTTTATTGTGAAGTGAAGGGCGGGTGGAATTTCTTCAAATGGTCCAACAACTTCCCGCTTGGCCCCACCAACTTTTGTCAGATTTGAACGGTCCCTGGCTTTAAAATGATTATTTTCACTTCAAGCATGGAAAATAAACAGGCAATGTGATAGTTTGCCACACTAACTTTTATCTGAAAACATCCACCCTTATTTCCACCCATGTTTTCTGGGTGTGCGTCTGAGCCTCTTCGACCAGTGACGGCGCCCCTCCGACCAGTGATGGCGCCCCTCTGGCAAGTGAAGGCGCCCCTTCGACCATTGAAGGCGCCCGCCCCTCTGGCAAGTAATCATGCGCCCCTCTGGCATGATTATTTTCACTTCAACCAGGCAATGTGATATTTTGCCCCACTAACTTTTATTTTGAAGTGAAGGGCGGGTGGAATATATTTTGAATATATTTTGATATTTTGCCCCACTAACTTTTATTGTGAAGTGAAGGGCGGGTGGAATTTCTTCAAATGGTCCAACAACTTCCCGCTTGGCCCCACCAACTTTTGTCAGATTTGAACGGTCCCTGGCTTTAAAATGATTATTTTCACTTCAAGCATGGAAAATAAACAGGCAATGTGATAGTTTGCCACACTAACTTTTATCTGAAAACATCCACCCTTATTTCCACCCATGTTTTCTGGGTGTGCGTCTGAGCCTCTTCGACCAGTGACGGCGCCCCTCCGACCAGTGATGGCGCCCCTCTGGCAAGTGAAGGCGCCCCTTCGACCATTGAAGGCGCCCGCCCCTCTGGCAAGTAATCATGCGCCCCTCTGGCATGATTATTTTCACTTCAACCAGGCAATGTGATATTTTGCCCCACTAACTTTTATTTTGAAGTGAAGGGCGGGTGGAATATATTTTGAATATATTTTGATATTTTGCCCCACTAACTTTTATTGTGAAGTGAAGGGCGGGTGGAATTTCTTCAAATGGTCCAACAACTTCCCGCTTGGCCCCACCAACTTTTGTCAGATTTGAACGGTCCCTGGCTTTAAAATGATTATTTTCACTTCAAGCATGGAAAATAAACAGGCAATGTGATAGTTTGCCACACTAACTTTTATCTGAAAACATCCACCCTTATTTCCACCCATGTTTTCTGGGTGTGCGTCTGAGCCTCTTCGACCAGTGACGGCGCCCCTCCGACCAGTGATGGCGCCCCTCTGGCAAGTGAAGGCGCCCCTTCGACCATTGAAGGCGCCCGCCCCTCTGGCAAGTAATCATGCGCCCCTCTGGCATGATTATTTTCACTTCAACCAGGCAATGTGATATTTTGCCCCACTAACTTTTATTTTGAAGTGAAGGGCGGGTGGAATATATTTTGAATATATTTTGATATTTTGCCCCACTAACTTTTATTGTGAAGTGAAGGGCGGGTGGAATTTCTTCAAATGGTCCAACAACTTCCCGCTTGGCCCCACCAACTTTTGTCAGATTTGAACGGTCCCTGGCTTTAAAATGATTATTTTCACTTCAAGCATGGAAAATAAACAGGCAATGTGATAGTTTGCCACACTAACTTTTATCTGAAAACATCCACCCTTATTTCCACCCATGTTTTCTGGGTGTGCGTCTGAGCCTCTTCGACCAGTGACGGCGCCCCTCCGACCAGTGATGGCGCCCCTCTGGCAAGTGAAGGCGCCCCTTCGACCATTGAAGGCGCCCGCCCCTCTGGCAAGTAATCATGCGCCCCTCTGGCATGATTATTTTCACTTCAACCAGGCAATGTGATATTTTGCCCCACTAACTTTTATTTTGAAGTGAAGGGCGGGTGGAATATATTTTGAATATATTTTGATATTTTGCCCCACTAACTTTTATTGTGAAGTGAAGGGCGGGTGGAATTTCTTCAAATGGTCCAACAACTTCCCGCTTGGCCCCACCAACTTTTGTCAGATTTGAACGGTCCCTGGCTTTAAAATGATTATTTTCACTTCAAGCATGGAAAATAAACAGGCAATGTGATAGTTTGCCACACTAACTTTTATCTGAAAACATCCACCCTTATTTCCACCCATGTTTTCTGGGTGTGCGTTTCTCTTCGACCAGTGACGGCGCCCCTCCGACCAGTGATGGCGCCCCTCTGGCAAGTGAAGGCGCCCCTTCGACCATTGAAGGCGCCCGCCCCTCTGGCAAGTAATCATGCGCCCCTCTGGCATGATTATTTTCACTTCAACCAGGCAATGTGATATTTTGCCCCACTAACTTTTATTTTGAAGTGAAGGGCGGGTGGAATATATTTTGAATATATTTTGATATTTTGCCCCACTAACTTTTATTGTGAAGTGAAGGGCGGGTGGAATTTCTTCAAATGGTCCAACAACTTCCCGCTTGGCCCCACCAACTTTTGTCAGATTTGAACGGTCCCTGGCTTTAAAATGATTATTTTCACTTCAAGCATGGAAAATAAACAGGCAATGTGATAGTTTGCCACACTAACTTTTATCTGAAAACATCCACCCTTATTTCCACCCATGTTTTCTGGGTGTGCGTCTGAGCCTCTTCGACCAGTGACGGCGCCCCTCCGACCAGTGATGGCGCCCCTCTGGCAAGTGAAGGCGCCCCTTCGACCATTGAAGGCGCCCGCCCCTCTGGCAAGTAATCATGCGCCCCTCTGGCATGATTATTTTCACTTCAACCAGGCAATGTGATATTTTGCCCCACTAACTTTTATTTTGAAGTGAAGGGCGGGTGGAATATATTTTGAATATATTTTGATATTTTGCCCCACTAACTTTTATTGTGAAGTGAAGGGCGGGTGGAATTTCTTCAAATGGTCCAACAACTTCCCGCTTGGCCCCACCAACTTTTGTCAGATTTGAACGGTCCCTGGCTTTAAAATGATTATTTTCACTTCAAGCATGGAAAATAAACAGGCAATGTGATAGTTTGCCACACTAACTTTTATCTGAAAACATCCACCCTTATTTCCACCCATGTTTTCTGGGTGTGCGTCTGAGCCTCTTCGACCAGTGACGGCGCCCCTCCGACCAGTGATGGCGCCCCTCTGGCAAGTGAAGGCGCCCCTTCGACCATTGAAGGCGCCCTGGCAAGTAATCATGCGCCCCTCTGGCATGATTATTTTCACTTCAACCAGGCAATGTGATATTTTGCCCCACTAACTTTTATTTTGAAGTGAAGGGCGGGTGGAATATATTTTGAATATATTTTGATATTTTGCCCCACTAACTTTTATTGTGAAGTGAAGGGCGGGTGGAATTTCTTCAAATGGTCCAACAACTTCCCGCTTGGCCCCACCAACTTTTGTCAGATTTGAACGGTCCCTGGCTTTAAAATGATTATTTTCACTTCAAGCATGGAAAATAAACAGGCAATGTGATAGTTTGCCACACTAACTTTTATCTGAAAACATCCACCCTTATTTCCACCCATGTTTTCTGGGTGTGCGTCTGAGCCTCTTCGACCAGTGACGGCGCCCCTCCGACCAGTGATGGCGCCCCTCTGGCAAGTGAAGGCGCCCCTTCGACCATTGAAGGCGCCCGCCCCTCTGGCAAGTAATCATGCGCCCCTCTGGCATGATTATTTTCACTTCAACCAGGCAATGTGATATTTTGCCCCACTAACTTTTATTTTGAAGTGAAGGGCGGGTGGAATATATTTTGAATATATTTTGATATTTTGCCCCACTAACTTTTATTGTGAAGTGAAGGGCGGGTGGAATTTCTTCAAATGGTCCAACAACTTCCCGCTTGGCCCCACCAACTTTTGTCAGATTTGAACGGTCCCTGGCTTTAAAATGATTATTTTCACTTCAAGCATGGAAAATAAACAGGCAATGTGATAGTTTGCCACACTAACTTTTATCTGAAAACATCCACCCTTATTTCCACCCATGTTTTCTGGGTGTGCGTCTGAGCCTCTTCGACCAGTGACGGCGCCCCTCCGACCAGTGATGGCGCCCCTCTGGCAAGTGAAGGCGCCCCTTCGACCATTGAAGGCGCCCGCCCCTCTGGCAAGTAATCATGCGCCCCTCTGGCATGATTATTTTCACTTCAACCAGGCAATGTGATATTTTGCCCCACTAACTTTTATTTTGAAGTGAAGGGCGGGTGGAATATATTTTGAATATATTTTGATATTTTGCCCCACTAACTTTTATTGTGAAGTGAAGGGCGGGTGGAATTTCTTCAAATGGTCCAACAACTTCCCGCTTGGCCCCACCAACTTTTGTCAGATTTGAACGGTCCCTGGCTTTAAAATGATTATTTTCACTTCAAGCATGGAAAATAAACAGGCAATGTGATAGTTTGCCACACTAACTTTTATCTGAAAACATCCACCCTTATTTCCACCCATGTTTTCTGGGTGTGCGTCTGAGCCTCTTCGACCAGTGACGGCGCCCCTCCGACCAGTGATGGCGCCCCTCTGGCAAGTGAAGGCGCCCCTTCGACCATTGAAGGCGCCCTGGCAAGTAATCATGCGCCCCTCTGGCATGATTATTTTCACTTCAACCAGGCAATGTGATATTTTGCCCCACTAACTTTTATTTTGAAGTGAAGGGCGGGTGGAATATATTTTGAATATATTATGATATTTTGCCCCACTAACTTTTATTGTGAAGTGAAGGGCGGGTGGAATTTCTTCAAATGGTCCAACAACTTCCCGCTTGGCCCCACCAACTTTTGTCAGATTTGAACGGTCCCTGGCTTTAAAATGATTATTTTCACTTCAAGCATGGAAAATAAACAGGCAATGTGATAGTTTGCCACACTAACTTTTATCTGAAAACATCCACCCTTATTTCCACCCATGTTTTCTGGGTGTGCGTCTGAGCCTCTTCGACCAGTGACGGCGCCCCTCCGACCAGTGATGGCGCCCCTCTGGCAAGTGAAGGCGCCCCTTCGACCATTGAAGGCGCCCGCCCCTCTGGCAAGTAATCATGCGCCCCTCTGGCATGATTATTCTCACTTCAACCAGGCAATGTGATATTTTGCCCCACTAACTTTTATTTTGAAGTGAAGGGCGGGTGGAATATATTTTGAATATATTTTTATATTTTGCCCCACTAACTTTTATTGTGAAGTGAAGGGCGGGTGGAATTTCTTCAAATGGTCCAACAACTTCCCGCTTGGCCCCACCAACTTTTGTCAGATTTGAACGGTCCCTGGCTTTAAAATGATTATTTTCACTTCAAGCATGGAAAATAAACAGGCAATGTGATAGTTTGCCACACTAACTTTTATCTGAAAACATCCACCCTTATTTCCACCCATGTTTTCTGGGTGTGCGTCTGAGCCTCTTCGACCAGTGACGGCGCCCCTCCGACCAGTGATGGCGCCCCTCTGGCAAGTGAAGGCGCCCCTTCGACCATTGAAGGCGCCCGCCCCTCTGGCAAGTAATCATGCGCCCCTCTGGCATGATTATTTTCACTTCAACCAGGCAATGTGATATTTTGCCCCACTAACTTTTATTTTGAAGTGAAGGGCGGGTGGAATATATTTTGAATATATTTTGATATTTTGCCCCACTAACTTTTATTGTGAAGTGAAGGGCGGGTGGAATTTCTTCAAATGGTCCAACAACTTCCCGCTTGGCCCCACCAACTTTTGTCAGATTTGAACGGTCCCTGGCTTTAAAATTATTATTTTCACTTCAAGCATGGAAAATAAACAGGCAATGTGATAGTTTGCCACACTAACTTTTATCTGAAAACATCCACCCTTATTTCCACCCATGTTTTCTGGGTGTGCGTCTGAGCCTCTTCGACCAGTGACGGCGCCCCTCCGACCAGTGATGGCGCCCCTCTGGCAAGTGAAGGCGCCCCTTCGACCATTGAAGGCGCCCGCCCCTCTGGCAAGTAATCATGCGCCCCTCTGGCATGATTATTTTCACTTCAACCAGGCAATGTGATATTTTGCCACACTAACTTTTATTTTGAAGTGAAGGGCGGGTGGAATATATTTTGAATATATTTTGATATTTTGTCCCACTAACTTTTATTGTGAAGTGAAGGGCGGGTGGAATTTGTTCAAATGGTCCAACAACTTCCCGCTTGGCCCCACCAACTTTTGTCAGATTTGAACGGTCCCTGGCTTTAAAATGATTATTTTCACTTCAAGCATGGAAAATAAACAGGCAATGTGATAGTTTGCCACACTAACTTTTATCTGAAAACATCCACCCTTATTTCCACCCATGTTTTCTGGGTGTGCGTCTGAGCCTCTTCGACCAGTGACGGCGCCCCTCCGACCAGTGATGGCGCCCCTCTGGCAAGTGAAGGCGCCCCTTCGACCATTGAAGGCGCCCTGGCAAGTAATCATGCGCCCCTCTGGCATGATTATTTTCACTTCAACCAGGCAATGTGATATTTTGCCCCACTAACTTTTATTTTGAAGTGAAGGGCGGGTGGAATATATTTTGAATATATTTTGATATTTTGCCCCACTAACTTTTATTGTGAAGTGAAGGGCGGGTGGAATTTCTTCAAATGGTCCAACAACTTCCCGCTTGGCCCCACCAACTTTTGTCAGATTTGAACGGTCCCTGGCTTTAAAATGATTATTTTCACTTCAAGCATGGAAAATAAACAGGCAATGTGATAGTTTGCCACACTAACTTTTATCTGAAAACATCCACCCTTATTTCCACCCATGTTTTCTGGGTGTGCGTCTGAGCCTCTTCGACCAGTGACGGCGCCCCTCCGACCAGTGATGGCGCCCCTCTGGCAAGTGAAGGCGCCCCTTCGACCATTGAAGGCGCCCGCCCCTCTGGCAAGTAATCATGCGCCCCTCTGGCATGATTATTTTCACTTCAACCAGGCAATGTGATATTTTGCCCCACTAACTTTTATTTTGAAGTGAAGGGCGGGTGGAATATATTTTGAATATATTTTGATATTTTGCCCCACTAACTTTTATTGTGAAGTGAAGGGCGGGTGGAATTTCTTCAAATGGTCCAACAACTTCCCGCTTGGCCCCACCAACTTTTGTCAGATTTGAACGGTCCCTGGCTTTAAAATGATTATTTTCACTTCAAGCATGGAAAATAAACAGGCAATGTGATAGTTTGCCACACTAACTTTTATCTGAAAACATCCACCCTTATTTCCACCCATGTTTTCTGGGTGTGCGTCTGAGCCTCTTCGACCAGTGACGGCGCCCCTCCGACCAGTGATGGCGCCCCTCTGGCAAGTGAAGGCGCCCCTTCGACCATTGAAGGCGCCCGCCCCTCTGGCAAGTAATCATGCGCCCCTCTGGCATGATTATTTTCACTTCAACCAGGCAATGTGATATTTTGCCCCACTAACTTTTATTTTGAAGTGAAGGGCGGGTGGAATATATTTTGAATATATTTTGATATTTTGCCCCACTAACTTTTATTGTGAAGTGAAGGGCGGGTGGAATTTCTTCAAATGGTCCAACAACTTCCCGCTTGGCCCCACCAACTTTTGTCAGATTTGAACGGTCCCTGGCTTTAAAATGATTATTTTCACTTCAAGCATGGAAAATAAACAGGCAATGTGATAGTTTGCCACACTAACTTTTATCTGAAAACATCCACCCTTATTTCCACCCATGTTTTCTGGGTGTGCGTCTGAGCCTCTTCGACCAGTGACGGCGCCCCTCCGACCAGTGATGGCGCCCCTCTGGCAAGTGAAGGCGCCCCTTCGACCATTGAAGGCGCCCGCCCCTCTGGCAAGTAATCATGCGCCCCTCTGGCATGATTATTTTCACTTCAACCAGGCAATGTGATATTTTGCCCCACTAACTTTTATTTTGAAGTGAAGGGCGGGTGGAATATATTTTGAATATATTTTGATATTTTGCCCCACTAACTTTTATTGTGAAGTGAAGGGCGGGTGGAATTTCTTCAAATGGTCCAACAACTTCCCGCTTGGCCCCACCAACTTTTGTCAGATTTGAACGGTCCCTGGCTTTAAAATGATTATTTTCACTTCAAGCATGGAAAATAAACAGGCAATGTGATAGTTTGCCACACTAACTTTTATCTGAAAACATCCACCCTTATTTCCACCCATGTTTTCTGGGTGTGCGTCTGAGCCTCTTCGACCAGTGACGGCGCCCCTCCGACCAGTGATGGCGCCCCTCTGGCAAGTGAAGGCGCCCCTTCGACCATTGAAGGCGCCCGCCCCTCTGGCAAGTAATCATGCGCCCCTCTGGCATGATTATTTTCACTTCAACCAGGCAATGTGATATTTTGCCCCACTAACTTTTATTTTGAAGTGAAGGGCGGGTGGAATATATTTTGAATATATTTTGATATTTTGCCCCACTAACTTTTATTGTGAAGTGAAGGGCGGGTGGAATTTCTTCAAATGGTCCAACAACTTCCCGCTTGGCCCCACCAACTTTTGTCAGATTTGAACGGTCCCTGGCTTTAAAATGATTATTTTCACTTCAAGCATGGAAAATAAACAGGCAATGTGATAGTTTGCCACACTAACTTTTATCTGAAAACATCCACCCTTATTTCCACCCATGTTTTCTGGGTGTGCGTCTGAGCCTCTTCGACCAGTGACGGCGCCCCTCCGACCAGTGATGGCGCCCCTCTGGCAAGTGAAGGCGCCCCTTCGACCATTGAAGGCGCCCGCCCCTCTGGCAAGTAATCATGCGCCCCTCTGGCATGATTATTTTCACTTCAACCAGGCAATGTGATATTTTGCCACACTAACTTTTATTTTGAAGTGAAGGGCGGGTGGAATATATTTTGAATATATTTTGATATTTTGCCCCACTAACTTTTATTGTGAAGTGAAGGGCGGGTGGAATTTCTTCAAATGGTCCAACAACTTCCCGCTTGGCCCCACCAACTTTTGTCAGATTTGAACGGTCCCTGGCTTTAAAATGATTATTTTCACTTCAAGCATGGAAAATAAACAGGCAATGTGATAGTTTGCCACACTAACTTTTATCTGAAAACATCCACCCTTATTTCCACCCATGTTTTCTGGGTGTGCGTCTGAGCCTCTTCGACCAGTGACGGCGCCCCTCCGACCAGTGATGGCGCCCCTCTGGCAAGTGAAGGCGCCCCTTCGACCATTGAAGGCGCCCTGGCAAGTAATCATGCGCCCCTCTGGCATGATTATTTTCACTTCAACCAGGCAATGTGATATTTTGCCCCACTAACTTTTATTTTGAAGTGAAGGGCGGGTGGAATATATTTTGAATATATTTTGATATTTTGCCCCACTAACTTTTATTGTGAAGTGAAGGGCGGGTGGAATTTCTTCAAATGGTCCAACAACTTCCCGCTTGGCCCCACCAACTTTTGTCAGATTTGAACGGTCCCTGGCTTTAAAATGATTATTTTCACTTCAAGCATGGAAAATAAACAGGCAATGTGATAGTTTGCCACACTAACTTTTATCTGAAAACATCCACCCTTATTTCCACCCATGTTTTCTGGGTGTGCGTCTGAGCCTCTTCGACCAGTGACGGCGCCCCTCCGACCAGTGATGGCGCCCCTCTGGCAAGTGAAGGCGCCCCTTCGACCATTGAAGGCGCCCGCCCCTCTGGCAAGTAATCATGCGCCCCTCTGGCATGATTATTTTCACTTCAACCAGGCAATGTGATATTTTGCCCCACTAACTTTTATTTTGAAGTGAAGGGCGGGTGGAATATATTTTGAATATATTTTGATATTTTGCCCCACTAACTTTTATTGTGAAGTGAAGGGCGGGTGGAATTTCTTCAAATGGTCCAACAACTTCCCGCTTGGCCCCACCAACTTTTGTCAGATTTGAACGGTCCCTGGCTTTAAAATGATTATTTTCACTTCAAGCATGGAAAATAAACAGGCAATGTGATAGTTTGCCACACTAACTTTTATCTGAAAACATCCACCCTTATTTCCACCCATGTTTTCTGGGTGTGCGTCTGAGCCTCTTCGACCAGTGACGGCGCCCCTCCGACCAGTGATGGCGCCCCTCTGGCAAGTGAAGGCGCCCCTTCGACCATTGAAGGCGCCCTGGCAAGTAATCATGCGCCCCTCTGGCATGATTATTTTCACTTCAACCAGGCAATGTGATATTTTGCCCCACTAACTTTTATTTTGAAGTGAAGGGCGGGTGGAATATATTTTGAATATATTTTGATATTTTGCCCCACTAACTTTTATTGTGAAGTGAAGGGCGGGTGGAATTTCTTCAAATGGTCCAACAACTTCCCGCTTGGCCCCACCAACTTTTGTCAGATTTGAACGGTCCCTGGCTTTAAAATGATTATTTTCACTTCAAGCATGGAAAATAAACAGGCAATGTGATAGTTTGCCACACTAACTTTTATCTGAAAACATCCACCCTTATTTCCACCCATGTTTTCTGGGTGTGCGTCTGAGCCTCTTCGACCAGTGACGGCGCCCCTCCGACCAGTGATGGCGCCCCTCTGGCAAGTGAAGGCGCCCCTTCGACCATTGAAGGCGCCCGCCCCTCTGGCAAGTAATCATGCGCCCCTCTGGCATGATTATTTTCACTTCAACCAGGCAATGTGATATTTTGCCCCACTAACTTTTATTTTGAAGTGAAGGGCGGGTGGAATATATTTTGAATATATTTTGATATTTTGCCCCACTAACTTTTATTGTGAAGTGAAGGGCGGGTGGAATTTCTTCAAATGGTCCAACAACTTCCCGCTTGGCCCCACCAACTTTTGTCAGATTTGAACGGTCCCTGGCTTTAAAATGATTATTTTCACTTCAAGCATGGAAAATAAACAGGCAATGTGATAGTTTGCCACACTAACTTGTATCTGAAAACATCCACCCTTATTTCCACCCATGTTTTCTGGGTGTGCGTCTGAGCCTCTTCGACCAGTGACGGCGCCCCTCCGACCAGTGATGGCGCCCCTCTGGCAAGTGAAGGCGCCCCTTCGACCATTGAAGGCGCCCGCCCCTCTGGCAAGTAATCATGCGCCCCTCTGGCATGATTATTTTCACTTCAACCAGGCAATGTGATATTTTGCCCCACTAACTTTTATTTTGAAGTGAAGGGCGGGTGGAATATATTTTGAATATATTTTGATATTTTGCCCCACTAACTTTTATTGTGAAGTGAAGGGCGGGTGGAATTTCTTCAAATGGTCCAACAACTTCCCGCTTGGCCCCACCAACTTTTGTCAGATTTGAACGGTCCCTGGCTTTAAAATTATTATTTTCACTTCAAGCATGGAAAATAAACAGGCAATGTGATAGTTTGCCACACTAACTTTTATCTGAAAACATCCACCCTTATTTCCACCCATGTTTTCTGGGTGTGCGTCTGAGCCTCTTCGACCAGTGACGGCGCCCCTCCGACCAGTGATGGCGCCCCTCTGGCAAGTGAAGGCGCCCCTTCGACCATTGAAGGCGCCCGCCCCTCTGGCAAGTAATCATGCGCCCCTCTGGCATGATTATTTTCACTTCAACCAGGCAATGTGATATTTTGCCACACTAACTTTTATTTTGAAGTGAAGGGCGGGTGGAATATATTTTGAATATATTTTGATATTTTGTCCCACTAACTTTTATTGTGAAGTGAAGGGCGGGTGGAATTTCTTCAAATGGTCCAACAACTTCCCGCTTGGCCCCACCAACTTTTGTCAGATTTGAACGGTCCCTGGCTTTAAAATGATTATTTTCACTTCAAGCATGGAAAATAAACAGGCAATGTGATAGTTTGCCACACTAACTTTTATCTGAAAACATCCACCCTTATTTCCACCCATGTTTTCTGGGTGTGCGTCTGAGCCTCTTCGACCAGTGACGGCGCCCCTCCGACCAGTGATGGCGCCCCTCTGGCAAGTGAAGGCGCCCCTTCGACCATTGAAGGCGCCCTGGCAAGTAATCATGCGCCCCTCTGGCATGATTATTTTCACTTCAACCAGGCAATGTGATATTTTGCCCCACTAACTTTTATTTTGAAGTGAAGGGCGGGTGGAATATATTTTGAATATATTTTGATATTTTGCCCCACTAACTTTTATTGTGAAGTGAAGGGCGGGTGGAATTTCTTCAAATGGTCCAACAACTTCCCGCTTGGCCCCACCAACTTTTGTCAGATTTGAACGGTCCCTGGCTTTAAAATGATTATTTTCACTTCAAGCATGGAAAATAAACAGGCAATGTGATAGTTTGCCACACTAACTTTTATCTGAAAACATCCACCCTTATTTCCACCCATGTTTTCTGGGTGTGCGTCTGAGCCTCTTCGACCAGTGACGGCGCCCCTCCGACCAGTGATGGCGCCCCTCTGGCAAGTGAAGGCGCCCCTTCGACCATTGAAGGCGCCCGCCCCTCTGGCAAGTAATCATGCGCCCCTCTGGCATGATTATTTTCACTTCAACCAGGCAATGTGATATTTTGCCCCACTAACTTTTATTTTGAAGTGAAGGGCGGGTGGAATATATTTTGAATATATTTTGATATTTTGCCCCACTAACTTTTATTGTGAAGTGAAGGGCGGGTGGAATTTCTTCAAATGGTCCAACAACTTCCCGCTTGGCCCCACCAACTTTTGTCAGATTTGAACGGTCCCTGGCTTTAAAATGATTATTTTCACTTCAAGCATGGAAAATAAACAGGCAATGTGATAGTTTGCCACACTAACTTTTATCTGAAAACATCCACCCTTATTTCCACCCATGTTTTCTGGGTGTGCGTCTGAGCCTCTTCGACCAGTGACGGCGCCCCTCCGACCAGTGATGGCGCCCCTCTGGCAAGTGAAGGCGCCCCTTCGACCATTGAAGGCGCCCGCCCCTCTGGCAAGTAATCATGCGCCCCTCTGGCATGATTATTTTCACTTCAACCAGGCAATGTGATATTTTGCCCCACTAACTTTTATTTTGAAGTGAAGGGCGGGTGGAATATATTTTGAATATATTTTGATATTTTGCCCCACTAACTTTTATTGTGAAGTGAAGGGCGGGTGGAATTTCTTCAAATGGTCCAACAACTTCCCGCTTGGCCCCACCAACTTTTGTCAGATTTGAACGGTCCCTGGCTTTAAAATGATTATTTTCACTTCAAGCATGAAAGCAAGAAAACATCCACCCTTATTTCCACCCATGTTTTCTGGGTGTGCGTCTGAGCCTCTTCGACCAGTGACGGCGCCCCTCCGACCAGTGATGGCGCCCCTCTGGCAAGTGAAGGCGCCCCTTCGACCATTGAAGGCGCCCGCCCCTCTGGCAAGTAATCATGCGCCCCTCTGGCATGATTATTTTCACTTCAACCAGGCAATGTGATATTTTGCCCCACTAACTTTTATTTTGAAGTGAAGGGCGGGTGGAATATATTTTGAATATATTTTGATATTTTGCCCCACTAACTTTTATTGTGAAGTGAAGGGCGGGTGGAATTTCTTCAAATGGTCCAACAACTTCCCGCTTGGCCCCACCAACTTTTGTCAGATTTGAACGGTCCCTGGCTTTAAAATTATTATTTTCACTTCAAGCATGGAAAATAAACAGGCAATGTGATAGTTTGCCACACTAACTTTTATCTGAAAACATCCACCCTTATTTCCACCCATGTTTTCTGGGTGTGCGTCTGAGCCTCTTCGACCAGTGACGGCGCCCCTCCGACCAGTGATGGCGCCCCTCTGGCAAGTGAAGGCGCCCCTTCGACCATTGAAGGCGCCCGCCCCTCTGGCAAGTAATCATGCGCCCCTCTGGCATGATTATTTTCACTTCAACCAGGCAATGTGATATTTTGCCACACTAACTTTTATTTTGAAGTGAAGGGCGGGTGGAATATATTTTGAATATATTTTGATATTTTGTCCCACTAACTTTTATTGTGAAGTGAAGGGCGGGTGGAATTTCTTCAAATGGTCCAACAACTTCCCGCTTGGCCCCACCAACTTTTGTCAGATTTGAACGGTCCCTGGCTTTAAAATGATTATTTTCACTTCAAGCATGGAAAATAAACAGGCAATGTGATAGTTTGCCACACTAACTTTTATCTGAAAACATCCACCCTTATTTCCACCCATGTTTTCTGGGTGTGCGTCTGAGCCTCTTCGACCAGTGACGGCGCCCCTCCGACCAGTGATGGCGCCCCTCTGGCAAGTGAAGGCGCCCCTTCGACCATTGAAGGCGCCCTGGCAAGTAATCATGCGCCCCTCTGGCATGATTATTTTCACTTCAACCAGGCAATGTGATATTTTGCCCCACTAACTTTTATTTTGAAGTGAAGGGCGGGTGGAATATATTTTGAATATATTTTGATATTTTGCCCCACTAACTTTTATTGTGAAGTGAAGGGCGGGTGGAATTTCTTCAAATGGTCCAACAACTTCCCGCTTGGCCCCACCAACTTTTGTCAGATTTGAACGGTCCCTGGCTTTAAAATGATTATTTTCACTTCAAGCATGGAAAATAAACAGGCAATGTGATAGTTTGCCACACTAACTTTTATCTGAAAACATCCACCCTTATTTCCACCCATGTTTTCTGGGTGTGCGTCTGAGCCTCTTCGACCAGTGACGGCGCCCCTCCGACCAGTGATGGCGCCCCTCTGGCAAGTGAAGGCGCCCCTTCGACCATTGAAGGCGCCCGCCCCTCTGGCAAGTAATCATGCGCCCCTCTGGCATGATTATTTTCACTTCAACCAGGCAATGTGATATTTTGCCCCACTAACTTTTATTTTGAAGTGAAGGGCGGGTGGAATATATTTTGAATATATTTTGATATTTTGCCCCACTAACTTTTATTGTGAAGTGAAGGGCGGGTGGAATTTCTTCAAATGGTCCAACAACTTCCCGCTTGGCCCCACCAACTTTTGTCAGATTTGAACGGTCCCTGGCTTTAAAATGATTATTTTCACTTCAAGCATGGAAAATAAACAGGCAATGTGATAGTTTGCCACACTAACTTTTATCTGAAAACATCCACCCTTATTTCCACCCATGTTTTCTGGGTGTGCGTCTGAGCCTCTTCGACCAGTGACGGCGCCCCTCCGACCAGTGATGGCGCCCCTCTGGCAAGTGAAGGCGCCCCTTCGACCATTGAAGGCGCCCGCCCCTCTGGCAAGTAATCATGCGCCCCTCTGGCATGATTATTTTCACTTCAACCAGGCAATGTGATATTTTGCCCCACTAACTTTTATTTTGAAGTGAAGGGCGGGTGGAATATATTTTGAATATATTTTGATATTTTGCCCCACTAACTTTTATTGTGAAGTGAAGGGCGGGTGGAATTTCTTCAAATGGTCCAACAACTTCCCGCTTGGCCCCACCAACTTTTGTCAGATTTGAACGGTCCCTGGCTTTAAAATGATTATTTTCACTTCAAGCATGGAAAATAAACAGGCAATGTGATAGTTTGCCACACTAACTTGGGGGCAAAATATCAAAATATATTCAAAATATATTCCACCCGCCCTTCACTTCAAAATAAAAGTTAGTGGGGCAAAATATCACATTGCCTGGTTGAAGTGAAAATAATCATGCCAGAGGGGCGCATGATTACTTGCCAGAGGGGCGGGCGCCTTCAATGGTCGAAGGGGCGCCTTCACTTGCCAGAGGGGCGCCATCACTGGTCGGAGGGGCGCCGTCACTGGTCGAAGAGGCTCAGGCCTCTTCGACCAGTGACGGCGCCCCTCCGACCAGTGATGGCGCCCCTCTGGCAAGTGAAGGCGCCCCTTCGACCATTGAAGGCGCCCGCCCCTCTGGCAAGTAATCATGCGCCCCTCTGGCATGATTATTTTCACTTCAACCAGGCAATGTGATATTTTGCCCCACTAACTTTTATTTTGAAGTGAAGGGCGGGTGGAATATATTTTGAATATATTTTGATATTTTGCCCCACTAACTTTTATTGTGAAGTGAAGGGCGGGTGGAATTTCTTCAAATGGTCCAACAACTTCCCGCTTGGCCCCACCAACTTTTGTCAGATTTGAACGGTCCCTGGCTTTAAAATGATTATTTTCACTTCAAGCATGGAAAATAAACAGGCAATGTGATAGTTTGCCACACTAACTTTTATCTGAAAACATCCACCCTTATTTCCACCCATGTTTTCTGGGTGTGCGTCTGAGCCTCTTCGACCAGTGACGGCGCCCCTCCGACCAGTGATGGCGCCCCTCTGGCAAGTGAAGGCGCCCCTTCGACCATTGAAGGCGCCCGCCCCTCTGGCAAGTAATCATGCGCCCCTCTGGCATGATTATTTTCACTTCAACCAGGCAATGTGATATTTTGCCCCACTAACTTTTATTTTGAAGTGAAGGGCGGGTGGAATATATTTTGAATATATTTTGATATTTTGCCCCACTAACTTTTATTGTGAAGTGAAGGGCGGGTGGAATTTCTTCAAATGGTCCAACAACTTCCCGCTTGGCCCCACCAACTTTTGTCAGATTTGAACGGTCCCTGGCTTTAAAATGATTATTTTCACTTCAAGCATGGAAAATAAACAGGCAATGTGATAGTTTGCCACACTAACTTTTATCTGAAAACATCCACCCTTATTTCCACCCATGTTTTCTGGGTGTGCGTTTCTCTTCGACCAGTGACGGCGCCCCTCCGACCAGTGATGGCGCCCCTCTGGCAAGTGAAGGCGCCCCTTCGACCATTGAAGGCGCCCGCCCCTCTGGCAAGTAATCATGCGCCCCTCTGGCATGATTATTTTCACTTCAACCAGGCAATGTGATATTTTGCCCCACTAACTTTTATTTTGAAGTGAAGGGCGGGTGGAATATATTTTGAATATATTTTGATATTTTGCCCCACTAACTTTTATTGTGAAGTGAAGGGCGGGTGGAATTTCTTCAAATGGTCCAACAACTTCCCGCTTGGCCCCACCAACTTTTGTCAGATTTGAACGGTCCCTGGCTTTAAAATGATTATTTTCACTTCAAGCATGGAAAATAAACAGGCAATGTGATAGTTTGCCACACTAACTTTTATCTGAAAACATCCACCCTTATTTCCACCCATGTTTTCTGGGTGTGCGTCTGAGCCTCTTCGACCAGTGACGGCGCCCCTCCGACCAGTGATGGCGCCCCTCTGGCAAGTGAAGGCGCCCCTTCGACCATTGAAGGCGCCCGCCCCTCTGGCAAGTAATCATGCGCCCCTCTGGCATGATTATTTTCACTTCAACCAGGCAATGTGATATTTTGCCCCACTAACTTTTATTTTGAAGTGAAGGGCGGGTGGAATATATTTTGAATATATTTTGATATTTTGCCCCACTAACTTTTATTGTGAAGTGAAGGGCGGGTGGAATTTCTTCAAATGGTCCAACAACTTCCCGCTTGGCCCCACCAACTTTTGTCAGATTTGAACGGTCCCTGGCTTTAAAATGATTATTTTCACTTCAAGCATGGAAAATAAACAGGCAATGTGATAGTTTGCCACACTAACTTTTATCTGAAAACATCCACCCTTATTTCCACCCATGTTTTCTGGGTGTGCGTCTGAGCCTCTTCGACCAGTGACGGCGCCCCTCCGACCAGTGATGGCGCCCCTCTGGCAAGTGAAGGCGCCCCTTCGACCATTGAAGGCGCCCGCCCCTCTGGCAAGTAATCATGCGCCCCTCTGGCATGATTATTTTCACTTGAAGTGAAGGGCGGGTGGAATTTCTTCAAATGGTCCAACAACTTCCCGCTTGGCCCCACCAACTTTTGTCAGATTTGAACGGTCCCTGGCTTTAAAATGATTATTTTCACTTCAAGCATGGAAAATAAACAGGCAATGTGATAGTTTGCCACACTAACTTTTATCTGAAAACATCCACCCTTATTTCCACCCATGTTTTCTGGGTGTGCGCCTCTTCGACCAGTGACGGCGCCCCTCCGACCAGTGATGGCGCCCCTCTGGCAAGTGAAGGCGCCCCTTCGACCATTGAAGGCGCCCGCCCCTCTGGCAAGTAATCATGCGCCCCTCTGGCATGATTATTTTCACTTCAACCAGGCAATGTGATATTTTGCCCCACTAACTTTTATTTTGAAGTGAAGGGCGGGTGGAATATATTTTGAATATATTTTGATATTTTGCCCCACTAACTTTTATTGTGAAGTGAAGGGCGGGTGGAATTTCTTCAAATGGTCCAACAACTTCCCGCTTGGCCCCACCAACTTTTGTCAGATTTGAACGGTCCCTGGCTTTAAAATGATTATTTTCACTTCAAGCATGGAAAATAAACAGGCAATGTGATAGTTTGCCACACTAACTTTTATCTGAAAACATCCACCCTTATTTCGACCCATGTTTTCTGGGTGTGCGTCTGAGCCTCTTCGACCAGTGACGGCGCCCCTCCGACCAGTGATGGCGCCCCTCTGGCAAGTGAAGGCGCCCCTTCGACCATTGAAGGCGCCCTGGCAAGTAATCATGCGCCCCTCTGGCATGATTATTTTCACTTCAACCAGGCAATGTGATATTTTGCCCCACTAACTTTTATTTTGAAGTGAAGGGCGGGTGGAATATATTTTGAATATATTTTGATATTTTGCCCCACTAACTTTTATTGTGAAGTGAAGGGCGGGTGGAATTTCTTCAAATGGTCCAACAACTTCCCGCTTGGCCCCACCAACTTTTGTCAGATTTGAACGGTCCCTGGCTTTAAAATGATTATTTTCACTTCAAGCATGGAAAATAAACAGGCAATGTGATAGTTTGCCACACTAACTTTTATCTGAAAACATCCACCCTTATTTCCACCCATGTTTTCTGGGTGTGCGTCTGAGCCTCTTCGACCAGTGACGGCGCCCCTCCGACCAGTGATGGCGCCCCTCTGGCAAGTGAAGGCGCCCCTTCGACCATTGAAGGCGCCCGCCCCTCTGGCAAGTAATCATGCGCCCCTCTGGCATGATTATTTTCACTTCAACCAGGCAATGTGATATTTTGCCCCACTAACTTTTATTTTGAAGTGAAGGGCGGGTGGAATATATTTTGAATATATTTTGATATTTTGCCCCACTAACTTTTATTGTGAAGTGAAGGGCGGGTGGAATTTCTTCAAATGGTCCAACAACTTCCCGCTTGGCCCCACCAACTTTTGTCAGATTTGAACGGTCCCTGGCTTTAAAATGATTATTTTCACTTCAAGCATGGAAAATAAACAGGCAATGTGATAGTTTGCCACACTAACTTGTATCTGAAAACATCCACCCTTATTTCCACCCATGTTTTCTGGGTGTGCGTCTGAGCCTCTTCGACCAGTGACGGCGCCCCTCCGACCAGTGATGGCGCCCCTCTGGCAAGTGAAGGCGCCCCTTCGACCATTGAAGGCGCCCGCCCCTCTGGCAAGTAATCATGCGCCCCTCTGGCATGATTATTTTCACTTCAACCAGGCAATGTGATATTTTGCCCCACTAACTTTTATTTTGAAGTGAAGGGCGGGTGGAATATATTTTGAATATATTTTGATATTTTGCCCCACTAACTTTTATTGTGAAGTGAAGGGCGGGTGGAATTTCTTCAAATGGTCCAACAACTTCCCGCTTGGCCCCACCAACTTTTGTCAGATTTGAACGGTCCCTGGCTTTAAAATTATTATTTTCACTTCAAGCATGGAAAATAAACAGGCAATGTGATAGTTTGCCACACTAACTTTTATCTGAAAACATCCACCCTTATTTCCACCCATGTTTTCTGGGTGTGCGTCTGAGCCTCTTCGACCAGTGACGGCGCCCCTCCGACCAGTGATGGCGCCCCTCTGGCAAGTGAAGGCGCCCCTTCGACCATTGAAGGCGCCCGCCCCTCTGGCAAGTAATCATGCGCCCCTCTGGCATGATTATTTTCACTTCAACCAGGCAATGTGATATTTTGCCACACTAACTTTTATTTTGAAGTGAAGGGCGGGTGGAATATATTTTGAATATATTTTGATATTTTGTCCCACTAACTTTTATTGTGAAGTGAAGGGCGGGTGGAATTTCTTCAAATGGTCCAACAACTTCCCGCTTGGCCCCACCAACTTTTGTCAGATTTGAACGGTCCCTGGCTTTAAAATGATTATTTTCACTTCAAGCATGGAAAATAAACAGGCAATGTGATAGTTTGCCACACTAACTTTTATCTGAAAACATCCACCCTTATTTCCACCCATGTTTTCTGGGTGTGCGTCTGAGCCTCTTCGACCAGTGACGGCGCCCCTCCGACCAGTGATGGCGCCCCTCTGGCAAGTGAAGGCGCCCCTTCGACCATTGAAGGCGCCCGCCCCTCTGGCAAGTAATCATGCGCCCCTCTGGCATGATTATTTTCACTTCAACCAGGCAATGTGATATTTTGCCCCACTAACTTTTATTTTGAAGTGAAGGGCGGGTGGAATATATTTTGAATATATTTTGATATTTTGCCCCACTAACTTTTATTGTGAAGTGAAGGGCGGGTGGAATTTCTTCAAATGGTCCAACAACTTCCCGCTTGGCCCCACCAACTTTTGTCAGATTTGAACGGTCCCTGGCTTTAAAATGATTATTTTCACTTCAAGCATGGAAAATAAACAGGCAATGTGATAGTTTGCCACACTAACTTTTATCTGAAAACATCCACCCTTATTTCCACCCATGTTTTCTGGGTGTGCGTCTGAGCCTCTTCGACCAGTGACGGCGCCCCTCCGACCAGTGATGGCGCCCCTCTGGCAAGTGAAGGCGCCCCTTCGACCATTGAAGGCGCCCGCCCCTCTGGCAAGTAATCATGCGCCCCTCTGGCATGATTATTTTCACTTCAACCAGGCAATGTGATATTTTGCCCCACTAACTTTTATTTTGAAGTGAAGGGCGGGTGGAATATATTTTGAATATATTTTGATATTTTGCCCCACTAACTTTTATTGTGAAGTGAAGGGCGGGTGGAATTTCTTCAAATGGTCCAACAACTTCCCGCTTGGCCCCACCAACTTTTGTCAGATTTGAACGGTCCCTGGCTTTAAAATGATTATTTTCACTTCAAGCATGGAAAATAAACAGGCAATGTGATAGTTTGCCACACTAACTTTTATCTGAAAACATCCACCCTTATTTCCACCCATGTTTTCTGGGTGTGCGTCTGAGCCTCTTCGACCAGTGACGGCGCCCCTCCGACCAGTGATGGCGCCCCTCTGGCAAGTGAAGGCGCCCCTTCGACCATTGAAGGCGCCCGCCCCTCTGGCAAGTAATCATGCGCCCCTCTGGCATGATTATTTTCACTTCAACCAGGCAATGTGATATTTTGCCCCACTAACTTTTATTTTGAAGTGAAGGGCGGGTGGAATATATTTTGAATATATTTTGATATTTTGCCCCACTAACTTTTATTGTGAAGTGAAGGGCGGGTGGAATTTCTTCAAATGGTCCAACAACTTCCCGCTTGGCCCCACCAACTTTTGTCAGATTTGAACGGTCCCTGGCTTTAAAATGATTATTTTCACTTCAAGCATGGAAAATAAACAGGCAATGTGATAGTTTGCCACACTAACTTTTATCTGAAAACATCCACCCTTATTTCCACCCATGTTTTCTGGGTGTGCGTCTGAGCCTCTTCGACCAGTGACGGCGCCCCTCCGACCAGTGATGGCGCCCCTCTGGCAAGTGAAGGCGCCCCTTCGACCATTGAAGGCGCCCTGGCAAGTAATCATGCGCCCCTCTGGCATGATTATTTTCACTTCAACCAGGCAATGTGATATTTTGCCCCACTAACTTTTATTTTGAAGTGAAGGGCGGGTGGAATATATTTTGAATATATTTTGATATTTTGCCCCACTAACTTTTATTGTGAAGTGAAGGGCGGGTGGAATTTCTTCAAATGGTCCAACAACTTCCCGCTTGGCCCCACCAACTTTTGTCAGATTTGAACGGTCCCTGGCTTTAAAATGATTATTTTCACTTCAAGCATGGAAAATAAACAGGCAATGTGATAGTTTGCCACACTAACTTTTATCTGAAAACATCCACCCTTATTTCCACCCATGTTTTCTGGGTGTGCGTCTGAGCCTCTTCGACCAGTGACGGCGCCCCTCCGACCAGTGATGGCGCCCCTCTGGCAAGTGAAGGCGCCCCTTCGACCATTGAAGGCGCCCGCCCCTCTGGCAAGTAATCATGCGCCCCTCTGGCATGATTATTTTCACTTCAACCAGGCAATGTGATATTTTGCCACACTAACTTTTATTTTGAAGTGAAGGGCGGGTGGAATATATTTTGAATATATTTTGATATTTTGCCCCACTAACTTTTATTGTGAAGTGAAGGGCGGGTGGAATTTCTTCAAATGGTCCAACAACTTCCCGCTTGGCCCCACCAACTTTTGTCAGATTTGAACGGTCCCTGGCTTTAAAATGATTATTTTCACTTCAAGCATGGAAAATAAACAGGCAATGTGATAGTTTGCCACACTAACTTTTATCTGAAAACATCCACCCTTATTTCCACCCATGTTTTCTGGGTGTGCGTCTGAGCCTCTTCGACCAGTGACGGCGCCCCTCCGACCAGTGATGGCGCCCCTCTGGCAAGTGAAGGCGCCCCTTCGACCATTGAAGGCGCCCGCCCCTCTGGCAAGTAATCATGCGCCCCTCTGGCATGATTATTTTCACTTCAACCAGGCAATGTGATATTTTGCCCCACTAACTTTTATTTTGAAGTGAAGGGCGGGTGGAATATATTTTGAATATATTTTGATATTTTGCCCCACTAACTTTTATTGTGAAGTGAAGGGCGGGTGGAATTTCTTCAAATGGTCCAACAACTTCCCGCTTGGCCCCACCAACTTTTGTCAGATTTGAACGGTCCCTGGCTTTAAAATGATTATTTTCACTTCAAGCATGGAAAATAAACAGGCAATGTGATAGTTTGCCACACTAACTTTTATCTGAAAACATCCACCCTTATTTCCACCCATGTTTTCTGGGTGTGCGTCTGAGCCTCTTCGACCAGTGACGGCGCCCCTCCGACCAGTGATGGCGCCCCTCTGGCAAGTGAAGGCGCCCCTTCGACCATTGAAGGCGCCCGCCCCTCTGGCAAGTAATCATGCGCCCCTCTGGCATGATTATTTTCACTTCAACCAGGCAATGTGATATTTTGCCCCACTAACTTTTATTTTGAAGTGAAGGGCGGGTGGAATATATTTTGAATATATTTTGATATTTTGCCCCACTAACTTTTATTGTGAAGTGAAGGGCGGGTGGAATTTCTTCAAATGGTCCAACAACTTCCCGCTTGGCCCCACCAACTTTTGTCAGATTTGAACGGTCCCTGGCTTTAAAATGATTATTTTCACTTCAAGCATGGAAAATAAACAGGCAATGTGATAGTTTGCCACACTAACTTTTATCTGAAAACATCCACCCTTATTTCCACCCATGTTTTCTGGGTGTGCGTCTGAGCCTCTTCGACCAGTGACGGCGCCCCTCCGACCAGTGATGGCGCCCCTCTGGCAAGTGAAGGCGCCCCTTCGACCATTGAAGGCGCCCTGGCAAGTAATCATGCGCCCCTCTGGCATGATTATTTTCACTTCAACCAGGCAATGTGATATTTTGCCCCACTAACTTTTATTTTGAAGTGAAGGGCGGGTGGAATATATTTTGAATATATTTTGATATTTTGCCCCACTAACTTTTATTGTGAAGTGAAGGGCGGGTGGAATTTCTTCAAATGGTCCAACAACTTCCCGCTTGGCCCCACCAACTTTTGTCAGATTTGAACGGTCCCTGGCTTTAAAATGATTATTTTCACTTCAAGCATGGAAAATAAACAGGCAATGTGATAGTTTGCCACACTAACTTTTATCTGAAAACATCCACCCTTATTTCCACCCATGTTTTCTGGGTGTGCGTCTGAGCCTCTTCGACCAGTGACGGCGCCCCTCCGACCAGTGATGGCGCCCCTCTGGCAAGTGAAGGCGCCCCTTCGACCATTGAAGGCGCCCGCCCCTCTGGCAAGTAATCATGCGCCCCTCTGGCATGATTATTTTCACTTCAACCAGGCAATGTGATATTTTGCCACACTAACTTTTATTTTGAAGTGAAGGGCGGGTGGAATATATTTTGAATATATTTTGATATTTTGCCCCACTAACTTTTATTGTGAAGTGAAGGGCGGGTGGAATTTCTTCAAATGGTCCAACAACTTCCCGCTTGGCCCCACCAACTTTTGTCAGATTTGAACGGTCCCTGGCTTTAAAATGATTATTTTCACTTCAAGCATGGAAAATAAACAGGCAATGTGATAGTTTGCCACACTAACTTTTATCTGAAAACATCCACCCTTATTTCCACCCATGTTTTCTGGGTGTGCGTCTGAGCCTCTTCGACCAGTGACGGCGCCCCTCCGACCAGTGATGGCGCCCCTCTGGCAAGTGAAGGCGCCCCTTCGACCATTGAAGGCGCCCGCCCCTCTGGCAAGTAATCATGCGCCCCTCTGGCATGATTATTTTCACTTCAACCAGGCAATGTGATATTTTGCCCCACTAACTTTTATTTTGAAGTGAAGGGCGGGTGGAATATATTTTGAATATATTTTGATATTTTGCCCCACTAACTTTTATTGTGAAGTGAAGGGCGGGTGGAATTTCTTCAAATGGTCCAACAACTTCCCGCTTGGCCCCACCAACTTTTGTCAGATTTGAACGGTCCCTGGCTTTAAAATGATTATTTTCACTTCAAGCATGGAAAATAAACAGGCAATGTGATAGTTTGCCACACTAACTTTTATCTGAAAACATCCACCCTTATTTCCACCCATGTTTTCTGGGTGTGCGTCTGAGCCTCTTCGACCAGTGACGGCGCCCCTCCGACCAGTGATGGCGCCCCTCTGGCAAGTGAAGGCGCCCCTTCGACCATTGAAGGCGCCCGCCCCTCTGGCAAGTAATCATGCGCCCCTCTGGCATGATTATTTTCACTTCAACCAGGCAATGTGATATTTTGCCCCACTAACTTTTATTTTGAAGTGAAGGGCGGGTGGAATATATTTTGAATATATTTTGATATTTTGCCCCACTAACTTTTATTGTGAAGTGAAGGGCGGGTGGAATTTCTTCAAATGGTCCAACAACTTCCCGCTTGGCCCCACCAACTTTTGTCAGATTTGAACGGTCCCTGGCTTTAAAATGATTATTTTCACTTCAAGCATGGAAAATAAACAGGCAATGTGATAGTTTGCCACACTAACTTTTATCTGAAAACATCCACCCTTATTTCCACCCATGTTTTCTGGGTGTGCGTCTGAGCCTCTTCGACCAGTGACGGCGCCCCTCCGACCAGTGATGGCGCCCCTCTGGCAAGTGAAGGCGCCCCTTCGACCATTGAAGGCGCCCGCCCCTCTGGCAAGTAATCATGCGCCCCTCTGGCATAATTATTTTCACTTCAACCAGGCAATGTGATATTTTGCCCCACTAACTTTTATTTTGAAGTGAAGGGCGGGTGGAATATATTTTGAATATATTTTGATATTTTGCCCCACTAACTTTTATTGTGAAGTGAAGGGCGGGTGGAATTTCTTCAAATGGAATTTCTTCAAATGGTTCAAACAACTTCCCGCTTGGCCCCACCAACTTTTGTCAGATTTGAACGGTCCCTGGCTTTAAAATGATTATTTTCACTTCAAGCATGGAAAATAAACAGGCAATGTGATAGTTTGCCACACTAACTTTTATCTGAAAACATCCACCCTTATTTCCACCCATGTTTTCTGGGTGTGCGTCTGAGCCTCTTCGACCAGTGACGGCGCCCCTCCGACCAGTGATGGCGCCCCTCTGGCAAGTGAAGGCGCCCCTTCGACCATTGAAGGCGCCCGCCCCTCTGGCAAGTAATCATGCGCCCCTCTGGCATGATTATTTTCACTTCAACCAGGCAATGTGATATTTTGCCCCACTAACTTTTATTTTGAAGTGAAGGGCGGGTGGAATATATTTTGAATATATTTTGATATTTTGCCCCACTAACTTTTATTGTGAAGTGAAGGGCGGGTGGAATTTCTTCAAATGGTCCAACAACTTCCCGCTTGGCCCCACCAACTTTTGTCAGATTTGAACGGTCCCTGGCTTTAAAATGATTATTTTCACTTCAAGCATGGAAAATAAACAGGCAATGTGATAGTTTGCCACACTAACTTTTATCTGAAAACATCCACCCTTATTTCCACCCATGTTTTCTGGGTGTGCGTCTGAGCCTCTTCGACCAGTGACGGCGCCCCTCCGACCAGTGATGGCGCCCCTCTGGCAAGTGAAGGCGCCCCTTCGACCATTGAAGGCGCCCGCCCCTCTGGCAAGTAATCATGCGCCCCTCTGGCATGATTATTTTCACTTCAACCAGGCAATGTGATATTTTGCCCCACTAACTTTTATTTTGAAGTGAAGGGCGGGTGGAATATATTTTGAATATATTTTGATATTTTGCCCCACTAACTTTTATTGTGAAGTGAAGGGCGGGTGGAATTTCTTCAAATGGTCCAACAACTTCCCGCTTGGCCCCACCAACTTTTGTCAGATTTGAACGGTCCCTGGCTTTAAAATGATTATTTTCACTTCAAGCATGGAAAATAAACAGGCAATGTGATAGTTTGCCACACTAACTTTTATCTGAAAACATCCACCCTTATTTCCACCCATGTTTTCTGGGTGTGCGTCTGAGCCTCTTCGACCAGTGACGGCGCCCCTCCGACCAGTGATGGCGCCCCTCTGGCAAGTGAAGGCGCCCCTTCGACCATTGAAGGCGCCCTGGCAAGTAATCATGCGCCCCTCTGGCATGATTATTTTCACTTCAACCAGGCAATGTGATATTTTGCCCCACTAACTTTTATTTTGAAGTGAAGGGCGGGTGGAATATATTTTGAATATATTTTGATATTTGGCCCCACTAACTTTTATTGTGAAGTGAAGGGCGGGTGGAATTTCTTCAAATGGTCCAACAACTTCCCGCTTGGCCCCACCAACTTTTGTCAGATTTGAACGGTCCCTGGCTTTAAAATGATTATTTTCACTTCAAGCATGGAAAATAAACAGGCAATGTGATAGTTTGCCACACTAACTTTTATCTGAAAACATCCACCCTTATTTCCACCCATGTTTTCTGGGTGTGCGTCTGAGCCTCTTCGACCAGTGACGGCGCCCCTCCGACCAGTGATGGCGCCCCTCTGGCAAGTGAAGGCGCCCCTTCGACCATTGAAGGCGCCCTGGCAAGTAATCATGCGCCCCTCTGGCATGATTATTTTCACTTCAACCAGGCAATGTGATATTTTGCCCCACTAACTTTTATTTTGAAGTGAAGGGCGGGTGGAATATATTTTGAATATATTTTGATATTTTGCCCCACTAACTTTTATTGTGAAGTGAAGGGCGGGTGGAATTTCTTCAAATGGTCCAACAACTTCCCGCTTGGCCCCACCAACTTTTGTCAGATTTGAACGGTCCCTGGCTTTAAAATGATTATTTTCACTTCAAGCATGGAAAATAAACAGGCAATGTGATAGTTTGCCACACTAACTTTTATCTGAAAACATCCACCCTTATTTCCACCCATGTTTTCTGGGTGTGCGTCTGAGCCTCTTCGACCAGTGACGGCGCCCCTCCGACCAGTGATGGCGCCCCTCTGGCAAGTGAAGGCGCCCCTTCGACCATTGAAGGCGCCCTGGCAAGTAATCATGCGCCCCTCTGGCATGATTATTTTCACTTCAACCAGGCAATGTGATATTTTGCCCCACTAACTTTTATTTTGAAGTGAAGGGCGGGTGGAATATATTTTGAATATATTTTGATATTTTGCCCCACTAACTTTTATTGTGAAGTGAAGGGCGGGTGGAATTTCTTCAAATGGTCCAACAACTTCCCGCTTGGCCCCACCAACTTTTGTCAGATTTGAACGGTCCCTGGCTTTAAAATGATTATTTTCACTTCAAGCATGGAAAATAAACAGGCAATGTGATAGTTTGCCACACTAACTTTTATCTGAAAACATCCACCCTTATTTCCACCCATGTTTTCTGGGTGTGCGTCTGAGCCTCTTCGACCAGTGACGGCGCCCCTCCGACCAGTGATGGCGCCCCTCTGGCAAGTGAAGGCGCCCCTTCGACCATTGAAGGCGCCCGCCCCTCTGGCAAGTAATCATGCGCCCCTCTGGCATGATTATTTTCACTTCAACCAGGCAATGTGATATTTTGCCCCACTAACTTTTATTTTGAAGTGAAGGGCGGGTGGAATATATTTTGAATATATTTTGATATTTTGCCCCACTAACTTTTATTGTGAAGTGAAGGGCGGGTGGAATTTCTTCAAATGGTCCAACAACTTCCCGCTTGGCCCCACCAACTTTTGTCAGATTTGAACGGTCCCTGGCTTTAAAATTATTATTTTCACTTCAAGCATGGAAAATAAACAGGCAATGTGATAGTTTGCCACACTAACTTTTATCTGAAAACATCCACCCTTATTTCCACCCATGTTTTCTGGGTGTGCGTCTGAGCCTCTTCGACCAGTGACGGCGCCCCTCCGACCAGTGATGGCGCCCCTCTGGCAAGTGAAGGCGCCCCTTCGACCATTGAAGGCGCCCGCCCCTCTGGCAAGTAATCATGCGCCCCTCTGGCATGATTATTTTCACTTCAACCAGGCAATGTGATATTTTGCCACACTAACTTTTATTTTGAAGTGAAGGGCGGGTGGAATATATTTTGAATATATTTTGATATTTTGTCCCACTAACTTTTATTGTGAAGTGAAGGGCGGGTGGAATTTCTTCAAATGGTCCAACAACTTCCCGCTTGGCCCCACCAACTTTTGTCAGATTTGAACGGTCCCTGGCTTTAAAATGATTATTTTCACTTCAAGCATGGAAAATAAACAGGCAATGTGATAGTTTGCCACACTTACTTTTATCTGAAAACATCCACCCTTATTTCCACCCATGTTTTCTGGGTGTGCGTCTGAGCCTCTTCGACCAGTGACGGCGCCCCTCCGACCAGTGATGGCGCCCCTCTGGCAAGTGAAGGCGCCCCTTCGACCATTGAAGGCGCCCTGGCAAGTAATCATGCGCCCCTCTGGCATGATTATTTTCACTTCAACCAGGCAATGTGATATTTTGCCCCACTAACTTTTATTTTGAAGTGAAGGGCGGGTGGAATATATTTTGAATATATTTTGATATTTTGCCCCACTAACTTTTATTGTGAAGTGAAGGGCGGGTGGAATTTCTTCAAATGGTCCAACAACTTCCCGCTTGGCCCCACCAACTTTTGTCAGATTTGAACGGTCCCTGGCTTTAAAATGATTATTTTCACTTCAAGCATGGAAAATAAACAGGCAATGTGATAGTTTGCCACACTAACTTTTATCTGAAATTATCCACCCTTATTTCCACCCATGTTTTCTGGGTGTGCGTCTGAGCCTCTTCGACCAGTGACGGCGCCCCTCCGACCAGTGATGGCGCCCCTCTGGCAAGTGAAGGCGCCCCTTCGACCATTGAAGGCGCCCTGGCAAGTAATCATGCGCCCCTCTGGCATGATTATTTTCACTTCAACCAGGCAATGTGATATTTTGCCCCACTAACTTTTATTTTGAAGTGAAGGGCGGGTGGAATATATTTTGAATATATTTTGATATTTTGCCCCACTAACTTTTATTGTGAAGTGAAGGGCGGGTGGAATTTCTTCAAATGGTCCAACAACTTCCCGCTTGGCCCCACCAACTTTTGTCAGATTTGAACGGTCCCTGGCTTTAAAATGATTATTTTCACTTCAAGCATGGAAAATAAACAGGCAATGTGATAGTTTGCCACACTAACTTTTATCTGAAAACATCCACCCTTATTTCCACACATGTTTTCTGGGTGTGCGTCTGAGCCTCTTCGACCAGTGACGGCGCCCCTCCGACCAGTGATGGCGCCCCTCTGGCAAGTGAAGGCGCCCCTTCGACCATTGAAGGCGCCCGCCCCTCTGGCAAGTAATCATGCGCCCCTCTGGCATAATTATTTTCACTTCAACCAGGCAATGTGATATTTTGCCCCACTAACTTTTATTTTGAAGTGAAGGGCGGGTGGAATATATTTTGAATATATTTTGATATTTTGCCCCACTAACTTTTATTGTGAAGTGAAGGGCGGGTGGAATTTCTTCAAATGGTCCAACAACTTCCCGCTTGGCCCCACCAACTTTTGTCAGATTTGAACGGTCCCTGGCTTTAAAATGATTATTTTCACTTCAAGCATGGAAAATAAACAGGCAATGTGATAGTTTGCCACACTAACTTTTATCTGAAAACATCCACCCTTATTTCCACCCATGTTTTCTGGGTGTGCGTCTGAGCCTCTTCGACCAGTGACGGCGCCCCTCCGACCAGTGATGGCGCCCCTCTGGCAAGTGAAGGCGCCCCTTCGACCATTGAAGGCGCCCGCCCCTCTGGCAAGTAATCATGCGCCCCTCTGGCATGATTATTTTCACTTCAACCAGGCAATGTGATATTTTGCCCCACTAACTTTTATTTTGAAGTGAAGGGCGGGTGGAATATATTTTGAATATATTTTGATATTTTGCCCCACTAACTTTTATTGTGAAGTGAAGGGCGGGTGGAATTTCTTCAAATGGTCCAACAACTTCCCGCTTGGCCCCACCAACTTTTGTCAGATTTGAACGGTCCCTGGCTTTAAAATGATTATTTTCACTTCAAGCATGGAAAATAAACAGGCAATGTGATAGTTTGCCACACTAACTTTTATCTGAAAACATCCACCCTTATTTCCACCCATGTTTTCTGGGTGTGCGTCTGAGCCTCTTCGACCAGTGACGGCGCCCCTCCGACCAGTGATGGCGCCCCTCTGGCAAGTGAAGGCGCCCCTTCGACCATTGAAGGCGCCCGCCCCTCTGGCAAGTAATCATGCGCCCCTCTGGCATGATTATTTTCACTTCAACCAGGCAATGTGATATTTTGCCACACTAACTTTTATTTTGAAGTGAAGGGCGGGTGGAATATATTTTGAATATATTTTGATATTTTGTCCCACTAACTTTTATTGTGAAGTGAAGGGCGGGTGGAATTTCTTCAAATGGTCCAACAACTTCCCGCTTGGCCCCACCAACTTTTGTCAGATTTGAACGGTCCCTGGCTTTAAAATGATTATTTTCACTTCAAGCATGGAAAATAAACAGGCAATGTGATAGTTTGCCACACTAACTTTTATCTGAAAACATCCACCCTTATTTCCACCCATGTTTTCTGGGTGTGCGTCTGAGCCTCTTCGACCAGTGACGGCGCCCCTCCGACCAGTGATGGCGCCCCTCTGGCAAGTGAAGGCGCCCCTTCGACCATTGAAGGCGCCCTGGCAAGTAATCATGCGCCCCTCTGGCATGATTATTTTCACTTCAACCAGGCAATGTGATATTTTGCCCCACTAACTTTTATTTTGAAGTGAAGGGCGGGTGGAATATATTTTGAATATATTTTGATATTTTGCCCCACTAACTTTTATTGTGAAGTGAAGGGCGGGTGGAATTTCTTCAAATGGTCCAACAACTTCCCGCTTGGCCCCACCAACTTTTGTCAGATTTGAATATATTTCCCTGGCTTTAAAATGATTATTTTCACTTCAAGCATGGAAAATAAACAGGCAATGTGATAGTTTGCCACACTAACTTTTATCTGAAAACATCCACCCTTATTTCCACCCATGTTTTCTGGGTGTGCGTCTGAGCCTCTTCGACCAGTGACGGCGCCCCTCCGACCAGTGATGGCGCCCCTCTGGCAAGTGAAGGCGCCCCTTCGACCATTGAAGGCGCCCGCCCCTCTGGCAAGTAATCATGCGCCCCTCTGGCATGATTATTTTCACTTCAACCAGGCAATGTGATATTTTGCCCCACTAACTTTTATTTTGAAGTGAAGGGCGGGTGGAATATATTTTGAATATATTTTGATATTTTGCCCCACTAACTTTTATTGTGAAGTGAAGGGCGGGTGGAATTTCTTCAAATGGTCCAACAACTTCCCGCTTGGCCCCACCAACTTTTGTCAGATTTGAACGGTCCCTGGCTTTAAAATGATTATTTTCACTTCAAGCATGGAAAATAAACAGGCAATGTGATAGTTTGCCACACTAACTTTTATCTGAAAACATCCACCCTTATTTCCACCCATGTTTTCTGGGTGTGCGTCTGAGCCTCTTCGACCAGTGACGGCGCCCCTCCGACCAGTGATGGCGCCCCTCTGGCAAGTGAAGGCGCCCCTTCGACCATTGAAGGCGCCCTGGCAAGTAATCATGCGCCCCTCTGGCATGATTATTTTCACTTCAACCAGGCAATGTGATATTTTGCCCCACTAACTTTTATTTTGAAGTGAAGGGCGGGTGGAATATATTTTGAATATATTTTGATATTTTGCCCCACTAACTTTTATTGTGAAGTGAAGGGCGGGTGGAATTTCTTCAAATGGTCCAACAACTTCCCGCTTGGCCCCACCAACTTTTGTCAGATTTGAACGGTCCCTGGCTTTAAAATTTATATTTTTACTTCAAGCATGGAAAATAAACAGGCAATGTGATAGTTTGCCACACTAACTTTTATCTGAAAACATCCACCCTTATTTCCACCCATGTTTTCTGGGTGTGCGTCTGAGCCTCTTCGACCAGTGACGGCGCCCCTCCGACCAGTGATGGCGCCCCTCTGGCAAGTGAAGGCGCCCCTTCGACCATTGAAGGCGCCCGCCCCTCTGGCAAGTAATCATGCGCCCCTCTGGCATGATTATTTTCACTTCAACCAGGCAATGTGATATTTTGCCCCACTAACTTTTATTTTGAAGTGAAGGGCGGGTGGAATATATTTTGAATATATTTTGATATTTTGCCCCACTAACTTTTATTGTGAAAAGAAGGGCGGGTGGAATTTCTTCAAATGGTCCAACAACTTCCCGCTTGGCCCCACCAACTTTTGTCAGATTTGAACGGTCCCTGGCTTTAAAATGATTATTTTCACTTCAAGCATGGAAAATAAACAGGCAATGTGATAGTTTGCCACACTAACTTTTATCTGAAAACATCCACCCTTATTTCCACCCATGTTTTCTGGGTGTGCGTCTGAGCCTCTTCGACCAGTGACGGCGCCCCTCCGACCAGTGATGGCGCCCCTCTGGCAAGTGAAGGCGCCCCTTCGACCATTGAAGGCGCCCGCCCCTCTGGCAAGTAATCATGCGCCCCTCTGGCATGATTATTTTCACTTCAACCAGGCAATGTGATATTTTGCCACACTAACTTTTATTTTGAAGTGAAGGGCGGGTGGAATATATTTTGAATATATTTTGATATTTTGTCCCACTAACTTTTATTGTGAAGTGAAGGGCGGGTGGAATTTCTTCAAATGGTCCAACAACTTCCCGCTTGGCCCCACCAACTTTTGTCAGATTTGAACGGTCCCTGGCTTTAAAATGATTATTTTCACTTCAAGCATGGAAAATAAACAGGCAATGTGATAGTTTGCCACACTTACTTTTATCTGAAAACATCCACCCTTATTTCCACCCATGTTTTCTGGGTGTGCGTCTGAGCCTCTTCGACCAGTGACGGCGCCCCTCCGACCAGTGATGGCGCCCCTCTGGCAAGTGAAGGCGCCCCTTCGACCATTGAAGGCGCCCTGGCAAGTAATCATGCGCCCCTCTGGCATGATTATTTTCACTTCAACCAGGCAATGTGATATTTTGCCCCACTAACTTTTATTTTGAAGTGAAGGGCGGGTGGAATATATTTTGAATATATTTTGATATTTTGCCCCACTAACTTTTATTGTGAAGTGAAGGGCGGGTGGAATTTCTTCAAATGGTCCAACAACTTCCCGCTTGGCCCCACCAACTTTTGTCAGATTTGAACGGTCCCTGGCTTTAAAATGATTATTTTCACTTCAAGCATGGAAAATAAACAGGCAATGTGATAGTTTGCCACACTAACTTTTATCTGAAAACATCCACCCTTATTTCCACCCATGTTTTCTGGGTGTGCGTCTGAGCCTCTTCGACCAGTGACGGCGCCCCTCCGACCAGTGATGGCGCCCCTCTGGCAAGTGAAGGCGCCCCTTCGACCATTGAAGGCGCCCTGGCAAGTAATCATGCGCCCCTCTGGCATGATTATTTTCACTTCAACCAGGCAATGTGATATTTTGCCCCACTAACTTTTATTTTGAAGTGAAGGGCGGGTGGAATATATTTTGAATATATTTTGATATTTTGCCCCACTAACTTTTATTGTGAAGTGAAGGGCGGGTGGAATTTCTTCAAATGGTCCAACAACTTCCCGCTTGGCCCCACCAACTTTTGTCAGATTTGAACGGTCCCTGGCTTTAAAATGATTATTTTCACTTCAAGCATGGAAAATAAACAGGCAATGTGATAGTTTGCCACACTAACTTTTATCTGAAAACATCCACCCTTATTTCCACACATGTTTTCTGGGTGTGCGTCTGAGCCTCTTCGACCAGTGACGGCGCCCCTCCGACCAGTGATGGCGCCCCTCTGGCAAGTGAAGGCGCCCCTTCGACCATTGAAGGCGCCCGCCCCTCTGGCAAGTAATCATGCGCCCCTCTGGCATAATTATTTTCACTTCAACCAGGCAATGTGATATTTTGCCCCACTAACTTTTATTTTGAAGTGAAGGGCGGGTGGAATATATTTTGAATATATTTTGATATTTTGCCCCACTAACTTTTATTGTGAAGTGAAGGGCGGGTGGAATTTCTTCAAATGGTCCAACAACTTCCCGCTTGGCCCCACCAACTTTTGTCAGATTTGAACGGTCCCTGGCTTTAAAATGATTATTTTCACTTCAAGCATGGAAAATAAACAGGCAATGTGATAGTTTGCCACACTAACTTTTATCTGAAAACATCCACCCTTATTTCCACCCATGTTTTCTGGGTGTGCGTCTGAGCCTCTTCGACCAGTGACGGCGCCCCTCCGACCAGTGATGGCGCCCCTCTGGCAAGTGAAGGCGCCCCTTCGACCATTGAAGGCGCCCGCCCCTCTGGCAAGTAATCATGCGCCCCTCTGGCATGATTATTTTCACTTCAACCAGGCAATGTGATATTTTGCCCCACTAACTTTTATTTTGAAGTGAAGGGCGGGTGGAATATATTTTGAATATATTTTGATATTTTGCCCCACTAACTTTTATTGTGAAGTGAAGGGCGGGTGGAATTTCTTCAAATGGTCCAACAACTTCCCGCTTGGCCCCACCAACTTTTGTCAGATTTGAACGGTCCCTGGCTTTAAAATGATTATTTTCACTTCAAGCATGGAAAATAAACAGGCAATGTGATAGTTTGCCACACTAACTTTTATCTGAAAACATCCACCCTTATTTCCACCCATGTTTTCTGGGTGTGCGTCTGAGCCTCTTCGACCAGTGACGGCGCCCCTCCGACCAGTGATGGCGCCCCTCTGGCAAGTGAAGGCGCCCCTTCGACCATTGAAGGCGCCCGCCCCTCTGGCAAGTAATCATGCGCCCCTCTGGCATGATTATTTTCACTTCAACCAGGCAATGTGATATTTTGCCACACTAACTTTTATTTTGAAGTGAAGGGCGGGTGGAATATATTTTGAATATATTTTGATATTTTGTCCCACTAACTTTTATTGTGAAGTGAAGGGCGGGTGGAATTTCTTCAAATGGTCCAACAACTTCCCGCTTGGCCCCACCAACTTTTGTCAGATTTGAACGGTCCCTGGCTTTAAAATGATTATTTTCACTTCAAGCATGGAAAATAAACAGGCAATGTGATAGTTTGCCACACTAACTTTTATCTGAAAACATCCACCCTTATTTCCACCCATGTTTTCTGGGTGTGCGTCTGAGCCTCTTCGACCAGTGACGGCGCCCCTCCGACCAGTGATGGCGCCCCTCTGGCAAGTGAAGGCGCCCCTTCGACCATTGAAGGCGCCCTGGCAAGTAATCATGCGCCCCTCTGGCATGATTATTTTCACTTCAACCAGGCAATGTGATATTTTGCCCCACTAACTTTTATTTTGAAGTGAAGGGCGGGTGGAATATATTTTGAATATATTTTGATATTTTGCCCCACTAACTTTTATTGTGAAGTGAAGGGCGGGTGGAATTTCTTCAAATGGTCCAACAACTTCCCGCTTGGCCCCACCAACTTTTGTCAGATTTGAACGGTCCCTGGCTTTAAAATGATTATTTTCACTTCAAGCATGGAAAATAAACAGGCAATGTGATAGTTTGCCACACTAACTTTTATCTGAAAACATCCACCCTTATTTCCACCCATGTTTTCTGGGTGTGCGTCTGAGCCTCTTCGACCAGTGACGGCGCCCCTCCGACCAGTGATGGCGCCCCTCTGGCAAGTGAAGGCGCCCCTTCGACCATTGAAGGCGCCCGCCCCTCTGGCAAGTAATCATGCGCCCCTCTGGCATGATTATTTTCACTTCAACCAGGCAATGTGATATTTTGCCCCACTAACTTTTATTTTGAAGTGAAGGGCGGGTGGAATATATTTTGAATATATTTTGATATTTTGCCCCACTAACTTTTATTGTGAAGTGAAGGGCGGGTGGAATTTCTTCAAATGGTCCAACAACTTCCCGCTTGGCCCCACCAACTTTTGTCAGATTTGAACGGTCCCTGGCTTTAAAATGATTATTTTCACTTCAAGCATGGAAAATAAACAGGCAATGTGATAGTTTGCCACACTAACTTTTATCTGAAAACATCCACCCTTATTTCCACCCATGTTTTCTGGGTGTGCGTCTGAGCCTCTTCGACCAGTGACGGCGCCCCTCCGACCAGTGATGGCGCCCCTCTGGCAAGTGAAGGCGCCCCTTCGACCATTGAAGGCGCCCTGGCAAGTAATCATGCGCCCCTCTGGCATGATTATTTTCACTTCAACCAGGCAATGTGATATTTTGCCCCACTAACTTTTATTTTGAAGTGAAGGGCGGGTGGAATATATTTTGAATATATTTTGATATTTTGCCCCACTAACTTTTATTGTGAAGTGAAGGGCGGGTGGAATTTCTTCAAATGGTCCAACAACTTCCCGCTTGGCCCCACCAACTTTTGTCAGATTTGAACGGTCCCTGGCTTTAAAATGATTATTTTCACTTCAAGCATGGAAAATAAACAGGCAATGTGATAGTTTGCCACACTAACTTTTATCTGAAAACATCCACCCTTATTTCCACCCATGTTTTCTGGGTGTGCGTCTGAGCCTCTTCGACCAGTGACGGCGCCCCTCCGACCAGTGATGGCGCCCCTCTGGCAAGTGAAGGCGCCCCTTCGACCATTGAAGGCGCCCGCCCCTCTGGCAAGTAATCATGCGCCCCTCTGGCATGATTATTTTCACTTCAACCAGGCAATGTGATATTTTGCCCCACTAACTTTTATTTTGAAGTGAAGGGCGGGTGGAATATATTTTGAATATATTTTGATATTTTGCCCCACTAACTTTTATTGTGAAAAGAAGGGCGGGTGGAATTTCTTCAAATGGTCCAACAACTTCCCGCTTGGCCCCACCAACTTTTGTCAGATTTGAACGGTCCCTGGCTTTAAAATGATTATTTTCACTTCAAGCATGGAAAATAAACAGGCAATGTGATAGTTTGCCACACTAACTTTTATCTGAAAACATCCACCCTTATTTCCACCCATGTTTTCTGGGTGTGCGTCTGAGCCTCTTCGACCAGTGACGGCGCCCCTCCGACCAGTGATGGCGCCCCTCTGGCAAGTGAAGGCGCCCCTTCGACCATTGAAGGCGCCCGCCCCTCTGGCAAGTAATCATGCGCCCCTCTGGCATGATTATTTTCACTTCAACCAGGCAATGTGATATTTTGCCCCACTAACTTATATTTTGAAGTGAAGGGCGGGTGGAATATATTTTGAATATATTTTGATATTTTGCCCCACTAACTTTTATTGTGAAGTGAAGGGCGGGTGGAATTTCTTCAAATGGTCCAACAACTTCCCGCTTGGCCCCACCAACTTTTGTCAGATTTGAACGGTCCCTGGCTTTAAAATGATTATTTTCACTTCAAGCATGGAAAATAAACAGGCAATGTGATAGTTTGCCACACTAACTTTTATCTGAAAACATCCACCCTTATTTCCACCCATGTTTTCTGGGTGTGCGTCTGAGCCTCTTCGACCAGTGACGGCGCCCCTCCGACCAGTGATGGCGCCCCTCTGGCAAGTGAAGGCGCCCCTTCGACCATTGAAGGCGCCCGCCCCTCTGGCAAGTAATCATGCGCCCCTCTGGCATGATTATTTTCACTTCAACCAGGCAATGTGATATTTTGCCCCACTAACTTTTATTTTGAAGTGAAGGGCGGGTGGAATATATTTTGAATATATTTTGATATTTTGCCCCACTAACTTTTATTGTGAAGTGAAGGGCGGGTGGAATTTCTTCAAATGGTCCAACAACTTCCCGCTTGGCCCCACCAACTTTTGTCAGATTTGAACGGTCCCTGGCTTTAAAATGATTATTTTCACTTCAAGCATGGAAAATAAACAGGCAATGTGATAGTTTGCCACACTAACTTTTATCTGAAAACATCCACCCTTATTTCCACCCATGTTTTCTGGGTGTGCGTCTGAGCCTCTTCGACCAGTGACGGCGCCCCTCCGACCAGTGATGGCGCCCCTCTGGCAAGTGAAGGCGCCCCTTCGACCATTGAAGGCGCCCGCCCCTCTGGCAAGTAATCATGCGCCCCTCTGGCATGATTATTTTCACTTCAACCAGGCAATGTGATATTTTGCCCCACTAACTTTTATTTTGAAGTGAAGGGCGGGTGGAATATATTTTGAATATATTTTGATATTTTGCCCCACTAACTTTTATTGTGAAGTGAAAGGCGGGTGGAATTTCTTCAAATGGTCCAACAACTTCCCGCTTGGCCCCACCAACTTTTGTCAGATTTGAACGGTCCCTGGCTTTAAAATGATTATTTTCACTTCAAGCATGGAAAATAAACAGGCAATGTGATAGTTTGCCACACTAACTTTTATCTGAAAACATCCACCCTTATTTCCACCCATGTTTTCTGGGTGTGCGTCTGAGCCTCTTCGACCAGTGACGGCGCCCCTCCGACCAGTGATGGCGCCCCTCTGGCAAGTGAAGGCGCCCCTTCGACCATTGAAGGCGCCCGCCCCTCTGGCAAGTAATCATGCGCCCCTCTGGCATGATTATTTTCACTTCAACCAGGCAATGTGATATTTTGCCCCACTAACTTTTATTTTGAAGTGAAGGGCGGGTGGAATATATTTTGAATATATTTTGATATTTTGCCCCACTAACTTTTATTGTGAAGTGAAGGGCGGGTGGAATTTCTTCAAATGGTCCAACAACTTCCCACTTGGCCCCACCAACTTTTGTCAGATTTGAACGGTCCCTGGCTTTAAAATGATTATTTTCACTTCAAGCATGGAAAATAAACAGGCAATGTGATAGTTTGCCACACTAACTTTTATCTGAAAACATCCACCCTTATTTCCACCCATGTTTTCTGGGTGTGCGTCTGAGCCTCTTCGACCAGTGACGGCGCCCCTCCGACCAGTGATGGCGCCCCTCTGGCAAGTGAAGGCGCCCCTTCGACCATTGAAGGCGCCCGCCCCTCTGGCAAGTAATCATGCGCCCCTCTGGCATGATTATTTTCACTTCAACCAGGCAATGTGATATTTTGCCACACTAACTTTTATTTTGAAGTGAAGGGCGGGTGGAATATATTTTGAATATATTTTGATATTTTGCCCCACTAACTTTTATTGTGAAGTGAAGGGCGGGTGGAATTTCTTCAAATGGTCCAACAACTTCCCGCTTGGCCCCACCAACTTTTGTCAGATTTGAACGGTCCCTGGCTTTAAAATGATTATTTTCACTTCAAGCATGGAAAATAAACAGGCAATGTGATAGTTTGCCACACTAACTTTTATCTGAAAACATCCACCCTTATTTCCACCCATGTTTTCTGGGTGTGCGTCTGAGCCTCTTCGACCAGTGACGGCGCCCCTCCGACCAGTGATGGCGCCCCTCTGGCAAGTGAAGGCGCCCCTTCGACCATTGAAGGCGCCCTGGCAAGTAATCATGCGCCCCTCTGGCATGATTATTTTCACTTCAACCAGGCAATGTGATATTTTGCCCCACTAACTTTTATTTTGAAGTGAAGGGCGGGTGGAATATATTTTGAATATATTTTGATATTTTGCCCCACTAACTTTTATTGTGAAGTGAAGGGCGGGTGGAATTTCTTCAAATGGTCCAACAACTTCCCGCTTGGCCCCACCAACTTTTGTCAGATTTGAACGGTCCCTGGCTTTAAAATGATTATTTTCACTTCAAGCATGGAAAATAAACAGGCAATGTGATAGTTTGCCACACTAACTTTTATCTGAAAACATCCACCCTTATTTCCACCCATGTTTTCTGGGTGTGCGTCTGAGCCTCTTCGACCAGTGACGGCGCCCCTCCGACCAGTGATGGCGCCCCTCTGGCAAGTGAAGGCGCCCCTTCGACCATTGAAGGCGCCCGCCCCTCTGGCAAGTAATCATGCGCCCCTCTGGCATGATTATTTTCACTTCAACCAGGCAATGTGATATTTTGCCCCACTAACTTTTATTTTGAAGTGAAGGGCGGGTGGAATATATTTTGAATATATTTTGATATTTTGCCCCACTAACTTTTATTGTGAAGTGAAGGGCGGGTGGAATTTCTTCAAATGGTCCAACAACTTCCCGCTTGGCCCCACCAACTTTTGTCAGATTTGAACGGTCCCTGGCTTTAAAATGATTATTTTCACTTCAAGCATGGAAAATAAACAGGCAATGTGATAGTTTGCCACACTAACTTTTATCTGAAAACATCCACCCTTATTTCCACCCATGTTTTCTGGGTGTGCGTCTGAGCCTCTTCGACCAGTGACGGCGCCCCTCCGACCAGTGATGGCGCCCCTCTGGCAAGTGAAGGCGCCCCTTCGACCATTGAAGGCGCCCGCCCCTCTGGCAAGTAATCATGCGCCCCTCTGGCATGATTATTTTCACTTCAACCAGGCAATGTGATATTTTGCCCCACTAACTTTTATTTTGAAGTGAAGGGCGGGTGGAATATATTTTGAATATATTTTGATATTTTGCCCCACTAACTTTTATTGTGAAGTGAAGGGCGGGTGGAATTTCTTCAAATGGTCCAACAACTTCCCGCTTGGCCCCACCAACTTTTGTCAGATTTGAACGGTCCCTGGCTTTAAAATGATTATTTTCACTTCAAGCATGGAAAATAAACAGGCAATGTGATAGTTTGCCACACTAACTTTTATCTGAAAACATCCACCCTTATTTCCACCCATGTTTTCTGGGTGTGCGTCTGAGCCTCTTCGACCAGTGACGGCGCCCCTCCGACCAGTGATGGCGCCCCTCTGGCAAGTGAAGGCGCCCCTTCGACCATTGAAGGCGCCCGCCCCTCTGGCAAGTAATCATGCGCCCCTCTGGCATGATTATTTTCACTTCAACCAGGCAATGTGATATTTTGCCCCACTAACTTTTATTTTGAAGTGAAGGGCGGGTGGAATATATTTTGAATATATTTTGATATTTTGCCCCACTAACTTTTATTGTGAAGTGAAGGGCGGGTGGAATTTCTTCAAATGGTCCAACAACTTCCCGCTTGGCCCCACCAACTTTTGTCAGATTTGAACGGTCCCTGGCTTTAAAATGATTATTTTCACTTCAAGCATGGAAAATAAACAGGCAATGTGATAGTTTGCCACACTAACTTTTATCTGAAAACATCCACCCTTATTTCCACCCATGTTTTCTGGGTGTGCGTCTGAGCCTCTTCGACCAGTGACGGCGCCCCTCCGACCAGTGATGGCGCCCCTCTGGCAAGTGAAGGCGCCCCTTCGACCATTGAAGGCGCCCGCCCCTCTGGCAAGTAATCATGCGCCCCTCTGGCATGATTATTTTCACTTCAACCAGGCAATGTGATATTTTGCCCCACTAACTTTTATTTTGAAGTGAAGGGCGGGTGGAATATATTTTGAATATATTTTGATATTTTGCCCCACTAACTTTTATTGTGAAGTGAAGGGCGGGTGGAATTTCTTCAAATGGTCCAACAACTTCCCGCTTGGCCCCACCAACTTTTGTCAGATTTGAACGGTCCCTGGCTTTAAAATGATTATTTTCACTTCAAGCATGGAAAATAAACAGGCAATGTGATAGTTTGCCACACTAACTTTTATCTGAAAACATCCACCCTTATTTCCACCCATGTTTTCTGGGTGTGCGTCTGAGCCTCTTCGACCAGTGACGGCGCCCCTCCGACCAGTGATGGCGCCCCTCTGGCAAGTGAAGGCGCCCCTTCGACCATTGAAGGCGCCCGCCCCTCTGGCAAGTAATCATGCGCCCCTCTGGCATGATTATTTTCACTTCAACCAGGCAATGTGATATTTTGCCCCACTAACTTTTATTTTGAAGTGAAGGGCGGGTGGAATATATTTTGAATATATTTTGATATTTTGCCCCACTAACTTTTATTGTGAAGTGAAGGGCGGGTGGAATTTCTTCAAATGGTCCAACAACTTCCCGCTTGGCCCCACCAACTTTTGTCAGATTTGAACGGTCCCTGGCTTTAAAATGATTATTTTCACTTCAAGCATGGAAAATAAACAGGCAATGTGATAGTTTGCCACACTAACTTTTATCTGAAAACATCCACCCTTATTTCCACCCATGTTTTCTGGGTGTGCGTCTGAGCCTCTTCGACCAGTGACGGCGCCCCTCCGACCAGTGATGGCGCCCCTCTGGCAAGTGAAGGCGCCCCTTCGACCATTGAAGGCGCCCGCCCCTCTGGCAAGTAATCATGCGCCCCTCTGGCATGATTATTTTCACTTCAACCAGGCAATGTGATATTTTGCCCCACTAACTTTTATTTTGAAGTGAAGGGCGGGTGGAATATATTTTGAATATATTTTGATATTTTGCCCCACTAACTTTTATTGTGAAGTGAAGGGCGGGTGGAATTTCTTCAAATGGTCCAACAACTTCCCGCTTGGCCCCACCAACTTTTGTCAGATTTGAACGGTCCCTGGCTTTAAAATGATTATTTTCACTTCAAGCATGGAAAATAAACAGGCAATGTGATAGTTTGCCACACTAACTTTTATCTGAAAACATCCACCCTTATTTCCACCCATGTTTTCTGGGTGTGCGTCTGAGCCTCTTCGACCAGTGACGGCGCCCCTCCGACCAGTGATGGCGCCCCTCTGGCAAGTGAAGGCGCCCCTTCGACCATTGAAGGCGCCCGCCCCTCTGGCAAGTAATCATGCGCCCCTCTGGCATGATTATTTTCACTTCAACCAGGCAATGTGATATTTTGCCCCACTAACTTTTATTTTGAAGTGAAGGGCGGGTGGAATATATTTTGAATATATTTTGATATTTTGCCCCACTAACTTTTATTGTGAAGTGAAGGGCGGGTGGAATTTCTTCAAATGGTCCAACAACTTCCCGCTTGGCCCCACCAACTTTTGTCAGATTTGAACGGTCCCTGGCTTTAAAATGATTATTTTCACTTCAAGCATGGAAAATAAACAGGCAATGTGATAGTTTGCCACACTAACTTTTATCTGAAAACATCCACCCTTATTTCCACCCATGTTTTCTGGGTGTGCGTCTGAGCCTCTTCGACCAGTGACGGCGCCCCTCCGACCAGTGATGGCGCCCCTCTGGCAAGTGAAGGCGCCCCTTCGACCATTGAAGGCGCCCGCCCCTCTGGCAAGTAATCATGCGCCCCTCTGGCATGATTATTTTCACTTCAACCAGGCAATGTGATATTTTGCCCCACTAACTTTTATTGTGAAGTGAAGGGCGGGTGGAATATATTTTGAATATATTTTGATATTTTGCCCCACTAACTTTTATTGTGAAGTGAAGGGCGGGTGGAATTTCTTCAAATGGTCCAACAACTTCCCGCTTGGCCCCACCAACTTTTGTCAGATTTGAACGGTCCCTGGCTTTAAAATGATTATTTTCACTTCAAGCATGGAAAATAAACAGGCAATGTGATAGTTTGCCACACTAACTTTTATCTGAAAACATCCACCCTTATTTCCACCCATGTTTTCTGGGTGTGCGTCTGAGCCTCTTCGACCAGTGACGGCGCCCCTCCGACCAGTGATGGCGCCCCTCTTGCAAGTGAAGGCGCCCCTTCGACCATTGAAGGCGCCCGCCCCTCTGGCAAGTAATCATGCGCCCCTCTGGCATGATTATTTTCACTTCAACCAGGCAATGTGATATTTTGCCCCACTAACTTTTATTGTGAAGTGAAGGGCGGGTGGAATTTCTTCAAATGGTCCAACAACTTCCCGCTTGGCCCCACCAACTTTTGTCAGATTTGAACGGTCCCTGGCTTTAAAATGATTATTTTCACTTCAAGCATGGAAAATAAACAGGCAATGTGATAGTTTGCCACACTAACTTTTATCTGAAAACATCCACCCTTATTTCCACCCATGTTTTCTGGGTGTGCGTCTGAGCCTCTTCGACCAGTGACGGCGCCCCTCCGACCAGTGATGGCGCCCCTCTGGCAAGTGAAGGCGCCCCTTCGACCATTGAAGGCGCCCGCCCCTCTGGCAAGTAATCATGCGCCCCTCTGGCATGATTATTTTCACTTCAACCAGGCAATGTGATATTTTGCCCCACTAACTTTTATTGTGAAGTGAAGGGCGGGTGGAATATATTTTGAATATATTTTGATATTTTGCCCCACTAACTTTTATTGTGAAGTGAAGGGCGGGTGGAATTTCTTCAAATGGTCCAACAACTTCCCGCTTGGCCCCACCAACTTTTGTCAGATTTGAACGGTCCCTGGCTTTAAAATGATTATTTTCACTTCAAGCATGGAAAATAAACAGGCAATGTGATAGTTTGCCACACTAACTTTTATCTGAAAACATCCACCCTTATTTCCACCCATGTTTTCTGGGTGTGCGTCTGAGCCTCTTCGACCAGTGACGGCGCCCCTCCGACCAGTGATGGCGCCCCTCTGGCAAGTGAAGGCGCCCCTTCGACCATTGAAGGCGCCCGCCCCTCTGGCAAGTAATCATGCGCCCCTCTGGCATGATTATTTTCACTTCAACCAGGCAATGTGATATTTTGCCCCACTAACTTTTATTGTGAAGTGAAGGGCGGGTGGAATTTCTTCAAATGGTCCAACAACTTCCCGCTTGGCCCCACCAACTTTTGTCAGATTTGAACGGTCCCTGGCTTTAAAATGATTATTTTCACTTCAAGCATGGAAAATAAACAGGCAATGTGATAGTTTGCCACACTAACTTTTATCTGAAAACATCCACCCTTATTTCCACCCATGTTTTCTGGGTGTGCGTCTGAGCCTCTTCGACCAGTGACGGCGCCCCTCCGACCAGTGATGGCGCCCCTCTGGCAAGTGAAGGCGCCCCTTCGACCATTGAAGGCGCCCGCCCCTCTGGCAAGTAATCATGCGCCCCTCTGGCATGATTATTTTCACTTCAACCAGGCAATGTGATATTTTGCCCCACTAACTTTTATTTTGAAGTGAAGGGCGGGTGGAATATATTTTGAATATATTTTGATATTTTGCCCCACTAACTTTTATTGTGAAGTGAAGGGCGGGTGGAATTTCTTCAAATGGTCCAACAACTTCCCGCTTGGCCCCACCAACTTTTGTCAGATTTGAACGGTCCCTGGCTTTAAAATGATTATTTTCACTTCAAGCATGGAAAATAAACAGGCAATGTGATAGTTTGCCACACTAACTTTTATCTGAAAACATCCACCCTTATTTCCACCCATGTTTTCTGGGTGTGCGTCTGAGCCTCTTCGACCAGTGACGGCGCCCCTCCGACCAGTGATGGCGCCCCTCTGGCAAGTGAAGGCGCCCCTTCGACCATTGAAGGCGCCCTGGCAAGTAATCATGCGCCCCTCTGGCATGATTATTTTCACTTCAACCAGGCAATGTGATATTTTGCCCCACTAACTTTTATTTTGAAGTGAAGGGCGGGTGGAATATATTTTGAATATATTTTGATATTTTGCCCCACTAACTTTTATTGTGAAGTGAAGGGCGGGTGGAATTTCTTCAAATGGTCCAACAACTTCCCGCTTGGCCCCACCAACTTTTGTCAGATTTGAACGGTCCCTGGCTTTAAAATGATTATTTTCACTTCAAGCATGGAAAATAAACAGGCAATGTGATAGTTTGCCACACTAACTTTTATCTGAAAACATCCACCCTTATTTCCACCCATGTTTTCTGGGTGTGCGTCTGAGCCTCTTCGACCAGTGACGGCGCCCCTCCGACCAGTGATGGCGCCCCTCTGGCAAGTGAAGGCGCCCCTTCGACCATTGAAGGCGCCCTGGCAAGTAATCATGCGCCCCTCTGGCATGATTATTTTCACTTCAACCAGGCAATGTGATATTTTGCCCCACTAACTTTTATTTTGAAGTGAAGGGCGGGTGGAATATATTTTGAATATATTTTGATATTTGGCCCCACTAACTTTTATTGTGAAGTGAAGGGCGGGTGGAATTTCTTCAAATGGTCCAACAACTTCCCGCTTGGCCCCACCAACTTTTGTCAGATTTGAACGGTCCCTGGCTTTAAAATGATTATTTTCACTTCAAGCATGGAAAATAAACAGGCAATGTGATAGTTTGCCACACTAACTTTTATCTGAAAACATCCACCCTTATTTCCACCCATGTTTTCTGGGTGTGCGTCTGAGCCTCTTCGACCAGTGACGGCGCCCCTCCGACCAGTGATGGCGCCCCTCTGGCAAGTGAAGGCGCCCCTTCGACCATTGAAGGCGCCCTGGCAAGTAATCATGCGCCCCTCTGGCATGATTATTTTCACTTCAACCAGGCAATGTGATATTTTGCCCCACTAACTTTTATTTTGAAGTGAAGGGCGGGTGGAATATATTTTGAATATATTTTGATATTTTGCCCCACTAACTTTTATTGTGAAGTGAAGGGCGGGTGGAATTTCTTCAAATGGTCCAACAACTTCCCGCTTGGCCCCACCAACTTTTGTCAGATTTGAACGGTCCCTGGCTTTAAAATGATTATTTTCACTTCAAGCATGGAAAATAAACAGGCAATGTGATAGTTTGCCACACTAACTTTTATCTGAAAACATCCACCCTTATTTCCACCCATGTTTTCTGGGTGTGCGTCTGAGCCTCTTCGACCAGTGACGGCGCCCCTCCGACCAGTGATGGCGCCCCTCTGGCAAGTGAAGGCGCCCCTTCGACCATTGAAGGCGCCCTGGCAAGTAATCATGCGCCCCTCTGGCATGATTATTTTCACTTCAACCAGGCAATGTGATATTTTGCCCCACTAACTTTTATTTTGAAGTGAAGGGCGGGTGGAATATATTTTGAATATATTTTGATATTTTGCCCCACTAACTTTTATTGTGAAGTGAAGGGCGGGTGGAATTTCTTCAAATGGTCCAACAACTTCCCGCTTGGCCCCACCAACTTTTGTCAGATTTGAACGGTCCCTGGCTTTAAAATGATTATTTTCACTTCAAGCATGGAAAATAAACAGGCAATGTGATAGTTTGCCACACTAACTTTTATCTGAAAACATCCACCCTTATTTCCACCCATGTTTTCTGGGTGTGCGTCTGAGCCTCTTCGACCAGTGACGGCGCCCCTCCGACCAGTGATGGCGCCCCTCTGGCAAGTGAAGGCGCCCCTTCGACCATTGAAGGCGCCCGCCCCTCTGGCAAGTAATCATGCGCCCCTCTGGCATGATTATTTTCACTTCAACCAGGCAATGTGATATTTTGCCCCACTAACTTTTATTTTGAAGTGAAGGGCGGGTGGAATATATTTTGAATATATTTTGATATTTTGCCCCACTAACTTTTATTGTGAAGTGAAGGGCGGGTGGAATTTCTTCAAATGGTCCAACAACTTCCCGCTTGGCCCCACCAACTTTTGTCAGATTTGAACGGTCCCTGGCTTTAAAATTATTATTTTCACTTCAAGCATGGAAAATAAACAGGCAATGTGATAGTTTGCCACACTAACTTTTATCTGAAAACATCCACCCTTATTTCCACCCATGTTTTCTGGGTGTGCGTCTGAGCCTCTTCGACCAGTGACGGCGCCCCTCCGACCAGTGATGGCGCCCCTCTGGCAAGTGAAGGCGCCCCTTCGACCATTGAAGGCGCCCGCCCCTCTGGCAAGTAATCATGCGCCCCTCTGGCATGATTATTTTCACTTCAACCAGGCAATGTGATATTTTGCCACACTAACTTTTATTTTGAAGTGAAGGGCGGGTGGAATATATTTTGAATATATTTTGATATTTTGTCCCACTAACTTTTATTGTGAAGTGAAGGGCGGGTGGAATTTCTTCAAATGGTCCAACAACTTCCCGCTTGGCCCCACCAACTTTTGTCAGATTTGAACGGTCCCTGGCTTTAAAATGATTATTTTCACTTCAAGCATGGAAAATAAACAGGCAATGTGATAGTTTGCCACACTTACTTTTATCTGAAAACATCCACCCTTATTTCCACCCATGTTTTCTGGGTGTGCGTCTGAGCCTCTTCGACCAGTGACGGCGCCCCTCCGACCAGTGATGGCGCCCCTCTGGCAAGTGAAGGCGCCCCTTCGACCATTGAAGGCGCCCTGGCAAGTAATCATGCGCCCCTCTGGCATGATTATTTTCACTTCAACCAGGCAATGTGATATTTTGCCCCACTAACTTTTATTTTGAAGTGAAGGGCGGGTGGAATATATTTTGAATATATTTTGATATTTTGCCCCACTAACTTTTATTGTGAAGTGAAGGGCGGGTGGAATTTCTTCAAATGGTCCAACAACTTCCCGCTTGGCCCCACCAACTTTTGTCAGATTTGAACGGTCCCTGGCTTTAAAATGATTATTTTCACTTCAAGCATGGAAAATAAACAGGCAATGTGATAGTTTGCCACACTAACTTTTATCTGAAATTATCCACCCTTATTTCCACCCATGTTTTCTGGGTGTGCGTCTGAGCCTCTTCGACCAGTGACGGCGCCCCTCCGACCAGTGATGGCGCCCCTCTGGCAAGTGAAGGCGCCCCTTCGACCATTGAAGGCGCCCTGGCAAGTAATCATGCGCCCCTCTGGCATGATTATTTTCACTTCAACCAGGCAATGTGATATTTTGCCCCACTAACTTTTATTTTGAAGTGAAGGGCGGGTGGAATATATTTTGAATATATTTTGATATTTTGCCCCACTAACTTTTATTGTGAAGTGAAGGGCGGGTGGAATTTCTTCAAATGGTCCAACAACTTCCCGCTTGGCCCCACCAACTTTTGTCAGATTTGAACGGTCCCTGGCTTTAAAATGATTATTTTCACTTCAAGCATGGAAAATAAACAGGCAATGTGATAGTTTGCCACACTAACTTTTATCTGAAAACATCCACCCTTATTTCCACACATGTTTTCTGGGTGTGCGTCTGAGCCTCTTCGACCAGTGACGGCGCCCCTCCGACCAGTGATGGCGCCCCTCTGGCAAGTGAAGGCGCCCCTTCGACCATTGAAGGCGCCCGCCCCTCTGGCAAGTAATCATGCGCCCCTCTGGCATAATTATTTTCAGTTCAACCAGGCAATGTGATATTTTGCCCCACTAACTTTTATTTTGAAGTGAAGGGCGGGTGGAATATATTTTGAATATATTTTGATATTTTGCCCCACTAACTTTTATTGTGAAGTGAAGGGCGGGTGGAATTTCTTCAAATGGTCCAACAACTTCCCGCTTGGCCCCACCAACTTTTGTCAGATTTGAACGGTCCCTGGCTTTAAAATGATTATTTTCACTTCAAGCATGGAAAATAAACAGGCAATGTTTGCCACACTAACTTTTAGTTTGACTGATAGTTTGATAGTTTGCCACACTAACTTTTATCTGAAAACATCCACCCTTATTTCCACCCATGTTTTCTGGGTGTGCGTCTGAGCCTCTTCGACCAGTGACGGCGCCCCTCCGACCAGTGATGGCGCCCCTCTGGCAAGTGAAGGCGCCCCTTCGACCATTGAAGGCGCCCGCCCCTCTGGCAAGTAATCATGCGCCCCTCTGGCATGATTATTTTCACTTCAACCAGGCAATGTGATATTTTGCCCCACTAACTTTTATTTTGAAGTGAAGGGCGGGTGGAATATATTTTGAATATATTTTGATATTTTGCCCCACTAACTTTTATTGTGAAGTGAAGGGCGGGTGGAATTTCTTCAAATGGTCCAACAACTTCCCGCTTGGCCCCACCAACTTTTGTCAGATTTGAACGGTCCCTGGCTTTAAAATGATTATTTTCACTTCAAGCATGGAAAATAAACAGGCAATGTGATAGTTTGCCACACTAACTTTTATCTGAAAACATCCACCCTTATTTCCACCCATGTTTTCTGGGTGTGCGTCTGAGCCTCTTCGACCAGTGACGGCGCCCCTCCGACCAGTGATGGCGCCCCTCTGGCAAGTGAAGGCGCCCCTTCGACCATTGAAGGCGCCCGCCCCTCTGGCAAGTAATCATGCGCCCCTCTGGCATGATTATTTTCACTTCAACCAGGCAATGTGATATTTTGCCACACTAACTTTTATTTTGAAGTGAAGGGCGGGTGGAATATATTTTGAATATATTTTGATATTTTGTCCCACTAACTTTTATTGTGAAGTGAAGGGCGGGTGGAATTTCTTCAAATGGTCCAACAACTTCCCGCTTGGCCCCACCAACTTTTGTCAGATTTGAACGGTCCCTGGCTTTAAAATGATTATTTTCACTTCAAGCATGGAAAATAAACAGGCAATGTGATAGTTTGCCACACTAACTTTTATCTGAAAACATCCACCCTTATTTCCACCCATGTTTTCTGGGTGTGCGTCTGAGCCTCTTCGACCAGTGACGGCGCCCCTCCGACCAGTGATGGCGCCCCTCTGGCAAGTGAAGGCGCCCCTTCGACCATTGAAGGCGCCCTGGCAAGTAATCATGCGCCCCTCTGGCATGATTATTTTCACTTCAACCAGGCAATGTGATATTTTGCCCCACTAACTTTTATTTTGAAGTGAAGGGCGGGTGGAATATATTTTGAATATATTTTGATATTTTGCCCCACTAACTTTTATTGTGAAGTGAAGGGCGGGTGGAATTTCTTCAAATGGTCCAACAACTTCCCGCTTGGCCCCACCAACTTTTGTCAGATTTGAACGGTCCCTGGCTTTAAAATGATTATTTTCACTTCAAGCATGGAAAATAAACAGGCAATGTGATAGTTTGCCACACTAACTTTTATCTGAAAACATCCACCCTTATTTCCACCCATGTTTTCTGGGTGTGCGTCTGAGCCTCTTCGACCAGTGACGGCGCCCCTCCGACCAGTGATGGCGCCCCTCTGGCAAGTGAAGGCGCCCCTTCGACCATTGAAGGCGCCCGCCCCTCTGGCAAGTAATCATGCGCCCCTCTGGCATGATTATTTTCACTTCAACCAGGCAATGTGATATTTTGCCCCACTAACTTTTATTTTGAAGTGAAGGGCGGGTGGAATATATTTTGAATATATTTTGATATTTTGCCCCACTAACTTTTATTGTGAAGTGAAGGGCGGGTGGAATTTCTTCAAATGGTCCAACAACTTCCCGCTTGGCCCCACCAACTTTTGTCAGATTTGAACGGTCCCTGGCTTTAAAATGATTATTTTCACTTCAAGCATGGAAAATAAACAGGCAATGTGATAGTTTGCCACACTAACTTTTATCTGAAAACATCCACCCTTATTTCCACCCATGTTTTCTGGGTGTGCGTCTGAGCCTCTTCGACCAGTGACGGCGCCCCTCCGACCAGTGATGGCGCCCCTCTGGCAAGTGAAGGCGCCCCTTCGACCATTGAAGGCGCCCTGGCAAGTAATCATGCGCCCCTCTGGCATGATTATTTTCACTTCAACCAGGCAATGTGATATTTTGCCCCACTAACTTTTATTTTGAAGTGAAGGGCGGGTGGAATATATTTTGAATATATTTTGATATTTTGCCCCACTAACTTTTATTGTGAAGTGAAGGGCGGGTGGAATTTCTTCAAATGGTCCAACAACTTCCCGCTTGGCCCCACCAACTTTTGTCAGATTTGAACGGTCCCTGGCTTTAAAATGATTATTTTCACTTCAAGCATGGAAAATAAACAGGCAATGTGATAGTTTGCCACACTAACTTTTATCTGAAAACATCCACCCTTATTTCCACCCATGTTTTCTGGGTGTGCGTCTGAGCCTCTTCGACCAGTGACGGCGCCCCTCCGACCAGTGATGGCGCCCCTCTGGCAAGTGAAGGCGCCCCTTCGACCATTGAAGGCGCCCGCCCCTCTGGCAAGTAATCATGCGCCCCTCTGGCATGATTATTTTCACTTCAACCAGGCAATGTGATATTTTGCCCCACTAACTTTTATTTTGAAGTGAAGGGCGGGTGGAATATATTTTGAATATATTTTGATATTTTGCCCCACTAACTTTTATTGTGAAAAGAAGGGCGGGTGGAATTTCTTCAAATGGTCCAACAACTTCCCGCTTGGCCCCACCAACTTTTGTCAGATTTGAACGGTCCCTGGCTTTAAAATGATTATTTTCACTTCAAGCATGGAAAATAAACAGGCAATGTGATAGTTTGCCACACTAACTTTTATCTGAAAACATCCACCCTTATTTCCACCCATGTTTTCTGGGTGTGCGTCTGAGCCTCTTCGACCAGTGACGGCGCCCCTCCGACCAGTGATGGCGCCCCTCTGGCAAGTGAAGGCGCCCCTTCGACCATTGAAGGCGCCCGCCCCTCTGGCAAGTAATCATGCGCCCCTCTGGCATGATTATTTTCACTTCAACCAGGCAATGTGATATTTTGCCACACTAACTTTTATTTTGAAGTGAAGGGCGGGTGGAATATATTTTGAATATATTTTGATATTTTGTCCCACTAACTTTTATTGTGAAGTGAAGGGCGGGTGGAATTTCTTCAAATGGTCCAACAACTTCCCGCTTGGCCCCACCAACTTTTGTCAGATTTGAACGGTCCCTGGCTTTAAAATGATTATTTTCACTTCAAGCATGGAAAATAAACAGGCAATGTGATAGTTTGCCACACTTACTTTTATCTGAAAACATCCACCCTTATTTCCACCCATGTTTTCTGGGTGTGCGTCTGAGCCTCTTCGACCAGTGACGGCGCCCCTCCGACCAGTGATGGCGCCCCTCTGGCAAGTGAAGGCGCCCCTTCGACCATTGAAGGCGCCCTGGCAAGTAATCATGCGCCCCTCTGGCATGATTATTTTCACTTCAACCAGGCAATGTGATATTTTGCCCCACTAACTTTTATTTTGAAGTGAAGGGCGGGTGGAATATATTTTGAATATATTTTGATATTTTGCCCCACTAACTTTTATTGTGAAGTGAAGGGCGGGTGGAATTTCTTCAAATGGTCCAACAACTTCCCGCTTGGCCCCACCAACTTTTGTCAGATTTGAACGGTCCCTGGCTTTAAAATGATTATTTTCACTTCAAGCATGGAAAATAAACAGGCAATGTGATAGTTTGCCACACTAACTTTTATCTGAAAACATCCACCCTTATTTCCACCCATGTTTTCTGGGTGTGCGTCTGAGCCTCTTCGACCAGTGACGGCGCCCCTCCGACCAGTGATGGCGCCCCTCTGGCAAGTGAAGGCGCCCCTTCGACCATTGAAGGCGCCCTGGCAAGTAATCATGCGCCCCTCTGGCATGATTATTTTCACTTCAACCAGGCAATGTGATATTTTGCCCCACTAACTTTTATTTTGAAGTGAAGGGCGGGTGGAATATATTTTGAATATATTTTGATATTTTGCCCCACTAACTTTTATTGTGAAGTGAAGGGCGGGTGGAATTTCTTCAAATGGTCCAACAACTTCCCGCTTGGCCCCACCAACTTTTGTCAGATTTGAACGGTCCCTGGCTTTAAAATGATTATTTTCACTTCAAGCATGGAAAATAAACAGGCAATGTGATAGTTTGCCACACTAACTTTTATCTGAAAACATCCACCCTTATTTCCACACATGTTTTCTGGGTGTGCGTCTGAGCCTCTTCGACCAGTGACGGCGCCCCTCCGACCAGTGATGGCGCCCCTCTGGCAAGTGAAGGCGCCCCTTCGACCATTGAAGGCGCCCGCCCCTCTGGCAAGTAATCATGCGCCCCTCTGGCATAATTATTTTCACTTCAACCAGGCAATGTGATATTTTGCCCCACTAACTTTTATTTTGAAGTGAAGGGCGGGTGGAATATATTTTGAATATATTTTGATATTTTGCCCCACTAACTTTTATTGTGAAGTGAAGGGCGGGTGGAATTTCTTCAAATGGTCCAACAACTTCCCGCTTGGCCCCACCAACTTTTGTCAGATTTGAACGGTCCCTGGCTTTAAAATGATTATTTTCACTTCAAGCATGGAAAATAAACAGGCAATGTGATAGTTTGCCACACTAACTTTTATCTGAAAACATCCACCCTTATTTCCACCCATGTTTTCTGGGTGTGCGTCTGAGCCTCTTCGACCAGTGACGGCGCCCCTCCGACCAGTGATGGCGCCCCTCTGGCAAGTGAAGGCGCCCCTTCGACCATTGAAGGCGCCCGCCCCTCTGGCAAGTAATCATGCGCCCCTCTGGCATGATTATTTTCACTTCAACCAGGCAATGTGATATTTTGCCCCACTAACTTTTATTTTGAAGTGAAGGGCGGGTGGAATATATTTTGAATATATTTTGATATTTTGCCCCACTAACTTTTATTGTGAAGTGAAGGGCGGGTGGAATTTCTTCAAATGGTCCAACAACTTCCCGCTTGGCCCCACCAACTTTTGTCAGATTTGAACGGTCCCTGGCTTTAAAATGATTATTTTCACTTCAAGCATGGAAAATAAACAGGCAATGTGATAGTTTGCCACACTAACTTTTATCTGAAAACATCCACCCTTATTTCCACCCATGTTTTCTGGGTGTGCGTCTGAGCCTCTTCGACCAGTGACGGCGCCCCTCCGACCAGTGATGGCGCCCCTCTGGCAAGTGAAGGCGCCCCTTCGACCATTGAAGGCGCCCGCCCCTCTGGCAAGTAATCATGCGCCCCTCTGGCATGATTATTTTCACTTCAACCAGGCAATGTGATATTTTGCCACACTAACTTTTATTTTGAAGTGAAGGGCGGGTGGAATATATTTTGAATATATTTTGATATTTTGTCCCACTAACTTTTATTGTGAAGTGAAGGGCGGGTGGAATTTCTTCAAATGGTCCAACAACTTCCCGCTTGGCCCCACCAACTTTTGTCAGATTTGAACGGTCCCTGGCTTTAAAATGATTATTTTCACTTCAAGCATGGAAAATAAACAGGCAATGTGATAGTTTGCCACACTAACTTTTATCTGAAAACATCCACCCTTATTTCCACCCATGTTTTCTGGGTGTGCGTCTGAGCCTCTTCGACCAGTGACGGCGCCCCTCCGACCAGTGATGGCGCCCCTCTGGCAAGTGAAGGCGCCCCTTCGACCATTGAAGGCGCCCTGGCAAGTAATCATGCGCCCCTCTGGCATGATTATTTTCACTTCAACCAGGCAATGTGATATTTTGCCCCACTAACTTTTATTTTGAAGTGAAGGGCGGGTGGAATATATTTTGAATATATTTTGATATTTTGCCCCACTAACTTTTATTGTGAAGTGAAGGGCGGGTGGAATTTCTTCAAATGGTCCAACAACTTCCCGCTTGGCCCCACCAACTTTTGTCAGATTTGAACGGTCCCTGGCTTTAAAATGATTATTTTCACTTCAAGCATGGAAAATAAACAGGCAATGTGATAGTTTGCCACACTAACTTTTATCTGAAAACATCCACCCTTATTTCCACCCATGTTTTCTGGGTGTGCGTCTGAGCCTCTTCGACCAGTGACGGCGCCCCTCCGACCAGTGATGGCGCCCCTCTGGCAAGTGAAGGCGCCCCTTCGACCATTGAAGGCGCCCGCCCCTCTGGCAAGTAATCATGCGCCCCTCTGGCATGATTATTTTCACTTCAACCAGGCAATGTGATATTTTGCCCCACTAACTTTTATTTTGAAGTGAAGGGCGGGTGGAATATATTTTGAATATATTTTGATATTTTGCCCCACTAACTTTTATTGTGAAGTGAAGGGCGGGTGAAATTTCTTCAAATGGTCCAACAACTTCCCGCTTGGCCCCACCAACTTTTGTCAGATTTGAACGGTCCCTGGCTTTAAAATGATTATTTTCACTTCAAGCATGGAAAATAAACAGGCAATGTGATAGTTTGCCACACTAACTTTTATCTGAAAACATCCACCCTTATTTCCACCCATGTTTTCTGGGTGTGCGTCTGAGCCTCTTCGACCAGTGACGGCGCCCCTCCGACCAGTGATGGCGCCCCTCTGGCAAGTGAAGGCGCCCCTTCGACCATTGAAGGCGCCCTGGCAAGTAATCATGCGCCCCTCTGGCATGATTATTTTCACTTCAACCAGGCAATGTGATATTTTGCCCCACTAACTTTTATTTTGAAGTGAAGGGCGGGTGGAATATATTTTGAATATATTTTGATATTTTGCCCCACTAACTTTTATTGTGAAGTGAAGGGCGGGTGGAATTTCTTCAAATGGTCCAACAACTTCCCGCTTGGCCCCACCAACTTTTGTCAGATTTGAACGGTCCCTGGCTTTAAAATGATTATTTTCACTTCAAGCATGGAAAATAAACAGGCAATGTGATAGTTTGCCACACTAACTTTTATCTGAAAACATCCACCCTTATTTCCACCCATGTTTTCTGGGTGTGCGTCTGAGCCTCTTCGACCAGTGACGGCGCCCCTCCGACCAGTGATGGCGCCCCTCTGGCAAGTGAAGGCGCCCCTTCGACCATTGAAGGCGCCCGCCCCTCTGGCAAGTAATCATGCGCCCCTCTGGCATGATTATTTTCACTTCAACCAGGCAATGTGATATTTTGCCCCACTAACTTTTATTTTGAAGTGAAGGGCGGGTGGAATATATTTTGAATATATTTTGATATTTTGCCCCACTAACTTTTATTGTGAAAAGAAGGGCGGGTGGAATTTCTTCAAATGGTCCAACAACTTCCCGCTTGGCCCCACCAACTTTTGTCAGATTTGAACGGTCCCTGGCTTTAAAATGATTATTTTCACTTCAAGCATGGAAAATAAACAGGCAATGTGATAGTTTGCCACACTAACTTTTATCTGAAAACATCCACCCTTATTTCCACCCATGTTTTCTGGGTGTGCGTCTGAGCCTCTTCGACCAGTGACGGCGCCCCTCCGACCAGTGATGGCGCCCCTCTGGCAAGTGAAGGCGCCCCTTCGACCATTGAAGGCGCCCGCCCCTCTGGCAAGTAATCATGCGCCCCTCTGGCATGATTATTTTCACTTCAACCAGGCAATGTGATATTTTGCCCCACTAACTTTTATTTTGAAGTGAAGGGCGGGTGGAATATATTTTGAATATATTTTGATATTTTGCCCCACTAACTTTTATTGTGAAGTGAAGGGCGGGTGGAATTTCTTCAAATGGTCCAACAACTTCCCGCTTGGCCCCACCAACTTTTGTCAGATTTGAACGGTCCCTGGCTTTAAAATGATTATTTTCACTTCAAGCATGGAAAATAAACAGGCAATGTGATAGTTTGCCACACTAACTTTTATCTGAAAACATCCACCCTTATTTCCACCCATGTTTTCTGGGTGTGCGTCTGAGCCTCTTCGACCAGTGACGGCGCCCCTCCGACCAGTGATGGCGCCCCTCTGGCAAGTGAAGGCGCCCCTTCGACCATTGAAGGCGCCCGCCCCTCTGGCAAGTAATCATGCGCCCCTCTGGCATGATTATTTTCACTTCAACCAGGCAATGTGATATTTTGCCCCACTAACTTTTATTTTGAAGTGAAGGGCGGGTGGAATATATTTTGAATATATTTTGATATTTTGCCCCACTAACTTTTATTGTGAAGTGAAAGGCGGGTGGAATTTCTTCAAATGGTCCAACAACTTCCCGCTTGGCCCCACCAACTTTTGTCAGATTTGAACGGTCCCTGGCTTTAAAATGATTATTTTCACTTCAAGCATGGAAAATAAACAGGCAATGTGATAGTTTGCCACACTAACTTTTATCTGAAAACATCCACCCTTATTTCCACCCATGTTTTCTGGGTGTGCGTCTGAGCCTCTTCGACCAGTGACGGCGCCCCTCCGACCAGTGATGGCGCCCCTCTGGCAAGTGAAGGCGCCCCTTCGACCATTGAAGGCGCCCGCCCCTCTGGCAAGTAATCATGCGCCCCTCTGGCATGATTATTTTCACTTCAACCAGGCAATGTGATATTTTGCCCCACTAACTTTTATTTTGAAGTGAAGGGCGGGTGGAATATATTTTGAATATATTTTGATATTTTGCCCCACTAACTTTTATTGTGAAGTGAAGGGCGGGTGGAATTTCTTCAAATGGTCCAACAACTTCCCACTTGGCCCCACCAACTTTTGTCAGATTTGAACGGTCCCTGGCTTTAAAATGATTATTTTCACTTCAAGCATGGAAAATAAACAGGCAATGTGATAGTTTGCCACACTAACTTTTATCTGAAAACATCCACCCTTATTTCCACCCATGTTTTCTGGGTGTGCGTCTGAGCCTCTTCGACCAGTGACGGCGCCCCTCCGACCAGTGATGGCGCCCCTCTGGCAAGTGAAGGCGCCCCTTCGACCATTGAAGGCGCCCGCCCCTCTGGCAAGTAATCATGCGCCCCTCTGGCATGATTATTTTCACTTCAACCAGGCAATGTGATATTTTGCCACACTAACTTTTATTTTGAAGTGAAGGGCGGGTGGAATATATTTTGAATATATTTTGATATTTTGCCCCACTAACTTTTATTGTGAAGTGAAGGGCGGGTGGAATTTCTTCAAATGGTCCAACAACTTCCCGCTTGGCCCCACCAACTTTTGTCAGATTTGAACGGTCCCTGGCTTTAAAATGATTATTTTCACTTCAAGCATGGAAAATAAACAGGCAATGTGATAGTTTGCCACACTAACTTTTATCTGAAAACATCCACCCTTATTTCCACCCATGTTTTCTGGGTGTGCGTCTGAGCCTCTTCGACCAGTGACGGCGCCCCTCCGACCAGTGATGGCGCCCCTCTGGCAAGTGAAGGCGCCCCTTCGACCATTGAAGGCGCCCTGGCAAGTAATCATGCGCCCCTCTGGCATGATTATTTTCACTTCAACCAGGCAATGTGATATTTTGCCCCACTAACTTTTATTTTGAAGTGAAGGGCGGGTGGAATATATTTTGAATATATTTTGATATTTTGCCCCACTAACTTTTATTGTGAAGTGAAGGGCGGGTGGAATTTCTTCAAATGGTCCAACAACTTCCCGCTTGGCCCCACCAACTTTTGTCAGATTTGAACGGTCCCTGGCTTTAAAATGATTATTTTCACTTCAAGCATGGAAAATAAACAGGCAATGTGATAGTTTGCCACACTAACTTTTATCTGAAAACATCCACCCTTATTTCCACCCATGTTTTCTGGGTGTGCGTCTGAGCCTCTTCGACCAGTGACGGCGCCCCTCCGACCAGTGATGGCGCCCCTCTGGCAAGTGAAGGCGCCCCTTCGACCATTGAAGGCGCCCGCCCCTCTGGCAAGTAATCATGCGCCCCTCTGGCATGATTATTTTCACTTCAACCAGGCAATGTGATATTTTGCCCCACTAACTTTTATTTTGAAGTGAAGGGCGGGTGGAATATATTTTGAATATATTTTGATATTTTGCCCCACTAACTTTTATTGTGAAGTGAAGGGCGGGTGGAATTTCTTCAAATGGTCCAACAACTTCCCGCTTGGCCCCACCAACTTTTGTCAGATTTGAACGGTCCCTGGCTTTAAAATGATTATTTTCACTTCAAGCATGGAAAATAAACAGGCAATGTGATAGTTTGCCACACTAACTTTTATCTGAAAACATCCACCCTTATTTCCACCCATGTTTTCTGGGTGTGCGTCTGAGCCTCTTCGACCAGTGACGGCGCCCCTCCGACCAGTGATGGCGCCCCTCTGGCAAGTGAAGGCGCCCCTTCGACCATTGAAGGCGCCCGCCCCTCTGGCAAGTAATCATGCGCCCCTCTGGCATGATTATTTTCACTTCAACCAGGCAATGTGATATTTTGCCCCACTAACTTTTATTTTGAAGTGAAGGGCGGGTGGAATATATTTTGAATATATTTTGATATTTTGCCCCACTAACTTTTATTGTGAAGTGAAGGGCGGGTGGAATTTCTTCAAATGGTCCAACAACTTCCCGCTTGGCCCCACCAACTTTTGTCAGATTTGAACGGTCCCTGGCTTTAAAATGATTATTTTCACTTCAAGCATGGAAAATAAACAGGCAATGTGATAGTTTGCCACACTAACTTTTATCTGAAAACATCCACCCTTATTTCCACCCATGTTTTCTGGGTGTGCGTCTGAGCCTCTTCGACCAGTGACGGCGCCCCTCCGACCAGTGATGGCGCCCCTCTGGCAAGTGAAGGCGCCCCTTCGACCATTGAAGGCGCCCGCCCCTCTGGCAAGTAATCATGCGCCCCTCTGGCATGATTATTTTCACTTCAACCAGGCAATGTGATATTTTGCCCCACTAACTTTTATTTTGAAGTGAAGGGCGGGTGGAATATATTTTGAATATATTTTGATATTTTGCCCCACTAACTTTTATTGTGAAGTGAAGGGCGGGTGGAATTTCTTCAAATGGTCCAACAACTTCCCGCTTGGCCCCACCAACTTTTGTCAGATTTGAACGGTCCCTGGCTTTAAAATGATTATTTTCACTTCAAGCATGGAAAATAAACAGGCAATGTGATAGTTTGCCACACTAACTTTTATCTGAAAACATCCACCCTTATTTCCACCCATGTTTTCTGGGTGTGCGTCTGAGCCTCTTCGACCAGTGACGGCGCCCCTCCGACCAGTGATGGCGCCCCTCTGGCAAGTGAAGGCGCCCCTTCGACCATTGAAGGCGCCCGCCCCTCTGGCAAGTAATCATGCGCCCCTCTGGCATGATTATTTTCACTTCAACCAGGCAATGTGATATTTTGCCCCACTAACTTTTATTTTGAAGTGAAGGGCGGGTGGAATATATTTTGAATATATTTTGATATTTTGCCCCACTAACTTTTATTGTGAAGTGAAGGGCGGGTGGAATTTCTTCAAATGGTCCAACAACTTCCCGCTTGGCCCCACCAACTTTTGTCAGATTTGAACGGTCCCTGGCTTTAAAATGATTATTTTCACTTCAAGCATGGAAAATAAACAGGCAATGTGATAGTTTGCCACACTAACTTTTATCTGAAAACATCCACCCTTATTTCCACCCATGTTTTCTGGGTGTGCGTCTGAGCCTCTTCGACCAGTGACGGCGCCCCTCCGACCAGTGATGGCGCCCCTCTGGCAAGTGAAGGCGCCCCTTCGACCATTGAAGGCGCCCGCCCCTCTGGCAAGTAATCATGCGCCCCTCTGGCATGATTATTTTCACTTCAACCAGGCAATGTGATATTTTGCCCCACTAACTTTTATTTTGAAGTGAAGGGCGGGTGGAATATATTTTGAATATATTTTGATATTTTGCCCCACTAACTTTTATTGTGAAGTGAAGGGCGGGTGGAATTTCTTCAAATGGTCCAACAACTTCCCGCTTGGCCCCACCAACTTTTGTCAGATTTGAACGGTCCCTGGCTTTAAAATGATTATTTTCACTTCAAGCATGGAAAATAAACAGGCAATGTGATAGTTTGCCACACTAACTTTTATCTGAAAACATCCACCCTTATTTCCACCCATGTTTTCTGGGTGTGCGTCTGAGCCTCTTCGACCAGTGACGGCGCCCCTCCGACCAGTGATGGCGCCCCTCTGGCAAGTGAAGGCGCCCCTTCGACCATTGAAGGCGCCCGCCCCTCTGGCAAGTAATCATGCGCCCCTCTGGCATGATTATTTTCACTTCAACCAGGCAATGTGATATTTTGCCCCACTAACTTTTATTTTGAAGTGAAGGGCGGGTGGAATATATTTTGAATATATTTTGATATTTTGCCCCACTAACTTTTATTGTGAAGTGAAGGGCGGGTGGAATTTCTTCAAATGGTCCAACAACTTCCCGCTTGGCCCCACCAACTTTTGTCAGATTTGAACGGTCCCTGGCTTTAAAATGATTATTTTCACTTCAAGCATGGAAAATAAACAGGCAATGTGATAGTTTGCCACACTAACTTTTATCTGAAAACATCCACCCTTATTTCCACCCATGTTTTCTGGGTGTGCGTCTGAGCCTCTTCGACCAGTGACGGCGCCCCTCCGACCAGTGATGGCGCCCCTCTGGCAAGTGAAGGCGCCCCTTCGACCATTGAAGGCGCCCGCCCCTCTGGCAAGTAATCATGCGCCCCTCTGGCATGATTATTTTCACTTCAACCAGGCAATGTGATATTTTGCCCCACTAACTTTTATTTTGAAGTGAAGGGCGGGTGGAATATATTTTGAATATATTTTGATATTTTGCCCCACTAACTTTTATTGTGAAGTGAAGGGCGGGTGGAATTTCTTCAAATGGTCCAACAACTTCCCGCTTGGCCCCACCAACTTTTGTCAGATTTGAACGGTCCCTGGCTTTAAAATGATTATTTTCACTTCAAGCATGGAAAATAAACAGGCAATGTGATAGTTTGCCACACTAACTTTTATCTGAAAACATCCACCCTTATTTCCACCCATGTTTTCTGGGTGTGCGTCTGAGCCTCTTCGACCAGTGACGGCGCCCCTCCGACCAGTGATGGCGCCCCTCTGGCAAGTGAAGGCGCCCCTTCGACCATTGAAGGCGCCCGCCCCTCTGGCAAGTAATCATGCGCCCCTCTGGCATGATTATTTTCACTTCAACCAGGCAATGTGATATTTTGCCCCACTAACTTTTATTGTGAAGTGAAGGGCGGGTGGAATATATTTTGAATATATTTTGATATTTTGCCCCACTAACTTTTATTGTGAAGTGAAGGGCGGGTGGAATTTCTTCAAATGGTCCAACAACTTCCCGCTTGGCCCCACCAACTTTTGTCAGATTTGAACGGTCCCTGGCTTTAAAATGATTATTTTCACTTCAAGCATGGAAAATAAACAGGCAATGTGATAGTTTGCCACACTAACTTTTATCTGAAAACATCCACCCTTATTTCCACCCATGTTTTCTGGGTGTGCGTCTGAGCCTCTTCGACCAGTGACGGCGCCCCTCCGACCAGTGATGGCGCCCCTCTTGCAAGTGAAGGCGCCCCTTCGACCATTGAAGGCGCCCGCCCCTCTGGCAAGTAATCATGCGCCCCTCTGGCATGATTATTTTCACTTCAACCAGGCAATGTGATATTTTGCCCCACTAACTTTTATTGTGAAGTGAAGGGCGGGTGGAATTTCTTCAAATGGTCCAACAACTTCCCGCTTGGCCCCACCAACTTTTGTCAGATTTGAACGGTCCCTGGCTTTAAAATGATTATTTTCACTTCAAGCATGGAAAATAAACAGGCAATGTGATAGTTTGCCACACTAACTTTTATCTGAAAACATCCACCCTTATTTCCACCCATGTTTTCTGGGTGTGCGTCTGAGCCTCTTCGACCAGTGACGGCGCCCCTCCGACCAGTGATGGCGCCCCTCTGGCAAGTGAAGGCGCCCCTTCGACCATTGAAGGCGCCCGCCCCTCTGGCAAGTAATCATGCGCCCCTCTGGCATGATTATTTTCACTTCAACCAGGCAATGTGATATTTTGCCCCACTAACTTTTATTGTGAAGTGAAGGGCGGGTGGAATATATTTTGAATATATTTTGATATTTTGCCCCACTAACTTTTATTGTGAAGTGAAGGGCGGGTGGAATTTCTTCAAATGGTCCAACAACTTCCCGCTTGGCCCCACCAACTTTTGTCAGATTTGAACGGTCCCTGGCTTTAAAATGATTATTTTCACTTCAAGCATGGAAAATAAACAGGCAATGTGATAGTTTGCCACACTAACTTTTATCTGAAAACATCCACCCTTATTTCCACCCATGTTTTCTGGGTGTGCGTCTGAGCCTCTTCGACCAGTGACGGCGCCCCTCCGACCAGTGATGGCGCCCCTCTGGCAAGTGAAGGCGCCCCTTCGACCATTGAAGGCGCCCGCCCCTCTGGCAAGTAATCATGCGCCCCTCTGGCATGATTATTTTCACTTCAACCAGGCAATGTGATATTTTGCCCCACTAACTTTTATTGTGAAGTGAAGGGCGGGTGGAATTTCTTCAAATGGTCCAACAACTTCCCGCTTGGCCCCACCAACTTTTGTCAGATTTGAACGGTCCCTGGCTTTAAAATGATTATTTTCACTTCAAGCATGGAAAATAAACAGGCAATGTGATAGTTTGCCACACTAACTTTTATCTGAAAACATCCACCCTTATTTCCACCCATGTTTTCTGGGTGTGCGTCTGAGCCTCTTCGACCAGTGACGGCGCCCCTCCGACCAGTGATGGCGCCCCTCTGGCAAGTGAAGGCGCCCCTTCGACCATTGAAGGCGCCCGCCCCTCTGGCAAGTAATCATGCGCCCCTCTGGCATGATTATTTTCACTTCAACCAGGCAATGTGATATTTTGCCCCACTAACTTTTATTTTGAAGTGAAGGGCGGGTGGAATATATTTTGAATATATTTTGATATTTTGCCCCACTAACTTTTATTGTGAAGTGAAGGGCGGGTGGAATTTCTTCAAATGGTCCAACAACTTCCCGCTTGGCCCCACCAACTTTTGTCAGATTTGAACGGTCCCTGGCTTTAAAATGATTATTTTCACTTCAAGCATGGAAAATAAACAGGCAATGTGATAGTTTGCCACACTAACTTTTATCTGAAAACATCCACCCTTATTTCCACCCATGTTTTCTGGGTGTGCGTCTGAGCCTCTTCGACCAGTGACGGCGCCCCTCCGACCAGTGATGGCGCCCCTCTGGCAAGTGAAGGCGCCCCTTCGACCATTGAAGGCGCCCTGGCAAGTAATCATGCGCCCCTCTGGCATGATTATTTTCACTTCAACCAGGCAATGTGATATTTTGCCCCACTAACTTTTATTTTGAAGTGAAGGGCGGGTGGAATATATTTTGAATATATTTTGATATTTTGCCCCACTAACTTTTATTGTGAAGTGAAGGGCGGGTGGAATTTCTTCAAATGGTCCAACAACTTCCCGCTTGGCCCCACCAACTTTTGTCAGATTTGAACGGTCCCTGGCTTTAAAATGATTATTTTCACTTCAAGCATGGAAAATAAACAGGCAATGTGATAGTTTGCCACACTAACTTTTATCTGAAAACATCCACCCTTATTTCCACCCATGTTTTCTGGGTGTGCGTCTGAGCCTCTTCGACCAGTGACGGCGCCCCTCCGACCAGTGATGGCGCCCCTCTGGCAAGTGAAGGCGCCCCTTCGACCATTGAAGGCGCCCTGGCAAGTAATCATGCGCCCCTCTGGCATGATTATTTTCACTTCAACCAGGCAATGTGATATTTTGCCCCACTAACTTTTATTTTGAAGTGAAGGGCGGGTGGAATATATTTTGAATATATTTTGATATTTGGCCCCACTAACTTTTATTGTGAAGTGAAGGGCGGGTGGAATTTCTTCAAATGGTCCAACAACTTCCCGCTTGGCCCCACCAACTTTTGTCAGATTTGAACGGTCCCTGGCTTTAAAATGATTATTTTCACTTCAAGCATGGAAAATAAACAGGCAATGTGATAGTTTGCCACACTAACTTTTATCTGAAAACATCCACCCTTATTTCCACCCATGTTTTCTGGGTGTGCGTCTGAGCCTCTTCGACCAGTGACGGCGCCCCTCCGACCAGTGATGGCGCCCCTCTGGCAAGTGAAGGCGCCCCTTCGACCATTGAAGGCGCCCTGGCAAGTAATCATGCGCCCCTCTGGCATGATTATTTTCACTTCAACCAGGCAATGTGATATTTTGCCCCACTAACTTTTATTTTGAAGTGAAGGGCGGGTGGAATATATTTTGAATATATTTTGATATTTTGCCCCACTAACTTTTATTGTGAAGTGAAGGGCGGGTGGAATTTCTTCAAATGGTCCAACAACTTCCCGCTTGGCCCCACCAACTTTTGTCAGATTTGAACGGTCCCTGGCTTTAAAATGATTATTTTCACTTCAAGCATGGAAAATAAACAGGCAATGTGATAGTTTGCCACACTAACTTTTATCTGAAAACATCCACCCTTATTTCCACCCATGTTTTCTGGGTGTGCGTCTGAGCCTCTTCGACCAGTGACGGCGCCCCTCCGACCAGTGATGGCGCCCCTCTGGCAAGTGAAGGCGCCCCTTCGACCATTGAAGGCGCCCTGGCAAGTAATCATGCGCCCCTCTGGCATGATTATTTTCACTTCAACCAGGCAATGTGATATTTTGCCCCACTAACTTTTATTTTGAAGTGAAGGGCGGGTGGAATATATTTTGAATATATTTTGATATTTTGCCCCACTAACTTTTATTGTGAAGTGAAGGGCGGGTGGAATTTCTTCAAATGGTCCAACAACTTCCCGCTTGGCCCCACCAACTTTTGTCAGATTTGAACGGTCCCTGGCTTTAAAATGATTATTTTCACTTCAAGCATGGAAAATAAACAGGCAATGTGATAGTTTGCCACACTAACTTTTATCTGAAAACATCCACCCTTATTTCCACCCATGTTTTCTGGGTGTGCGTCTGAGCCTCTTCGACCAGTGACGGCGCCCCTCCGACCAGTGATGGCGCCCCTCTGGCAAGTGAAGGCGCCCCTTCGACCATTGAAGGCGCCCGCCCCTCTGGCAAGTAATCATGCGCCCCTCTGGCATGATTATTTTCACTTCAACCAGGCAATGTGATATTTTGCCCCACTAACTTTTATTTTGAAGTGAAGGGCGGGTGGAATATATTTTGAATATATTTTGATATTTTGCCCCACTAACTTTTATTGTGAAGTGAAGGGCGGGTGGAATTTCTTCAAATGGTCCAACAACTTCCCGCTTGGCCCCACCAACTTTTGTCAGATTTGAACGGTCCCTGGCTTTAAAATTATTATTTTCA